>JAJEJH010000778.1:0-90659 GCA_026122585.1 Anacardium occidentale
TCTTTCATAAGGTGCACATTAGGGTCCATTTGTGTACTGCATGGTTTAGCTCCCATTTTTCCAGTTTCTGTAAGCAGATCAAGAACATATTTCCGCTGAGACAGAACAATCCCCTTCTTGCTTCTTGTTACTTCTACTCCCAAGAAGTATTTTAACTGGCCTAAGTCTTTGGTATGGAATTTGGTGTGTAAGATTGAGAGAGGAAATTCCTATATCATCATCTCCTGTAATAACAATATCATCAACGTACACAACAAGAAGAATGATGCCAGCTACTGATTGTCTATAGAAAACTAAGTGATCACACTTGCTTTTTTTCAACCCAAACTCTTGAACTACTTCGCTAAACTTACCAAACCAGGCACGGGGACTTTGTTTCAAACCATACAGAGATTTCTTCAAATGACAAACCTTCCCATACTCCCCCTGAGCAACAAATCCTGGTGGTTGCTCCATATAGACTTCCTCGTGGAGATCACCATGAAGAAATGCATTCTTGATATCTAGTTGATGTAAAGGCCAATTTTGAGAAGCAGCTAATGAAATGAATAGACGAACAGAAGTCAATTTAGCCACAGGGGAAAAAGTATCAGAATAATCCACCCCATAAGTCTGTGCATAGCCTTTAGCTACAAGTCTAGCTTTGAGTCTAGCCACCGAGCCATCCGGATTAACTTTGACTGCGAAGACCCACTTGCAACCCACAGCCTTCTTACCGGTAGGTAAATCCACCAAATCCCATGTATGATTTTCATCCAAGGCAGTTATCTCCTCGAGCATTGCAGCATGCCAACCAGGATGAGATAAGGCTTCTTTAACTGTCTTAGGTATGGAGATAGAGTCTAAAGAAGCAATGAAGGCACTAGACATAGGAGATAAGTGATCATATGAAATAAAATTAGCAATGGGATATTTAGGAAAGGTACACTGACGTTTACCTTTGCGGAGACTAATAGGTAGATCAAGATCATTCAGTGGAGGATCAGATGACGAAGAAGTTGGCGCAGGACATGTATCAGTGGTCTCCTTTCTTCTGGAATAGACTTGAACTATAGGCGGTTGATGTAGAGCAGAAACCGAAGAAACATCATCCGAGGGCTCAACTAGAGAAACACCATTATCCGGTTGCTCAGTAGAGGAACTCGAAGACACATCATTATCTGGGTGCTGTGTGAAGTTATAGATAAGCCATTCATCTTCCTCCCCCTGACTAGTAGGATTGGGTGGTGGGTAAAAGAATGGCTTGCTTTCCAAAAAGGCCACATCTGTTGATACTAGGTATTTGTTGAGATCTGGAGAATAGCATCGATAACCTTTTTGAAGACGAGAATATCCTAAAAAGACACACTTCAAAGCTTTTGGATCCAATTTGGTAAGACAGGGCCGTACATCCCGAACATAGCAGGTGCTACCAAATACTCGTGGCTCCACTGGAAACAATGACTTGTGTGGAAACAAAGTTTTATAAGGAATCTCACCATCCAAGACAGTAGAAGGCATGCGATTTATTAGAAAACAAGCTGTGGAGACTGCATCAGCCCAAAATTGTTTAGGAACTTTCATTTGAAACAACAAAGCTCGAGCAGTCTCAAGTAAATGTCTGTTCTTACGCTCAGCGACTCCATTCTGAGAGGGGGTATCAACACAAGAAGATTGGTAAAGGATACCATGTTGAGTCATGTAAGCCTGAAATGATTCTGACACGTATTCTTTGGCATTATCACTTCTTAATGTATGCACAGAAATATTAAACTGAGTTCTAATTTCAGCACAAAAAGCAGAAAAATGGTGAAATACTTCAGAACGATTCTTCATAAAATAAATCCAAGTCATTCGAGAAAAATCATCCACAAAGGTGACAAAATATCTGAAACCAGTTTTGGACATCACAGGACATGGGCCCCAAACATCTGAATGAACCAATTCAAAAGCAAACTTAGCTCGTTTATTAATTCTAGGACATAATGAACTACGATGATGTTTAGCAAAATGACACGATTCACACTCCAAAGAAGGTACATTATGAAACTTGGAGCATAACTTCTTCAAAATAGGCAGAGAAGGATGTCCCAATCGACAATGTGCTTTAAAAGGAGAGATGACACTAGAGCAGGCAACAGATCGAGGTACCCATGCATCAAGTATGTAGAGACCATTAGATACATGTCCTTTACCAATAATCTGCTTCGTCAAAAGATCCTGAAATAGACAATGATCAGGAAAGAATAAGATACAACAATTGAGATCTTTAGTGAGCTTACTGACAGAAATCAAATTAAAGGCAAGATTGGGTAAGCTTAAAACAGATGACAAGGTGATAGATGCGGTTGGTTTCACAGTCCCAGACCCCACAATGTTATATGTTGATCCATCAGCTATGGTTACAGGAGATGATGCTTTGTGTGATTGAAAACTAGTAAAGGTCTTAGGATTACCTGTCATGTGATCTGTGGCACCAGAATCAATGACCCATTTGTTGGAAGAGGAGATAAGACATGTGTTACCTGATTCTGCAAGAGCAGTGACTGGATTAGACTCTTTCAATGAATCTTGATATTGAGAGAACTTGGCATATTCATCAGCTGAGATAGTAATAGTTTTCTCAGATGATGAATTCGAAGCAGCAGTAGCAATATTAGCAGCTTGTATTCTTTGATTCCGATTTTGCAGCTTCTTACAATACCGCTTAGTATGGCCAGTTTCCTTACAGTAATAGCAAACAATATTATTGGTGTCATTATTTCGACTGTCTTTGTTTGCACCCCGGCTATTTCCGTTCTTCCCACCATCATTTCCCTTTCCTCCTTTGGCAACAAGAATACTAGGCTGTTGATTCGAGAACGCATTCTCCGTTCGTAATACCCTACTGAAGACTTCTTGGAGGGAAGTAATTTCTGTACTCGAGAGAATCTGAGATTTGGCTGTTTCAAATTCAGAGGGGAGACCAGCCAAAAAACTCATTATTGCCATCTGTTCTCTTTGAGCTTGTTATACTTTGATGTCAGTGCTGAATGGCAAAAGTACATTCAACTCTTCATATGTCTTCTTGAAATCCATAAAATAAGCCGTGAGTGATTTAGAGTCTTTCTCGGCACGATAGAAGTCTTTGCACACTTCATAGATACGAGACACATTCCCCTTTCCAGAATACAAAAACTCTAAATAATCCATTAATTCCTTAACAAATTCACAATGATTAATTAAACCAATCACCTCACCATCAATTGAATTCCGAATTTGCAAAAATAGACGTGCATCATCCCTTAACCAAACTTGTCTAGTTTCATTAGTAGGTGGGTCTTGAATTAAGTGATCATATTTATCAACACTCCGTAAATAAACCCTAATAGTTTTGCTCCATCCCAAGTAATTGGTACCATTCAATTTATGGTCAGTAATTTTAGACATTGCAGGGACTATTTCATTCACATAAGCCTTACTGTCATCCATTTTAATTTACTAAATAGTTTATAAACAGCAATAAAGGCAAATACCACTCCAGAAGCCAATATACTACCACAAACAGGAGCAGCACTCAGAATAAGAGGCAGAGAATGCAGTCTGGTTACAGAAACAGAACCTGTTGACGAAGATCTATCTCAAACAAACTCTGATGATCAGAATACCAACCAAAACAGATTGCTACTGAGAAGACGAATCCAGGGAACCAAATCGGGTCGTCAACAGCCAATCCACGCGCCCTCACGCTCCGGCGCGTCTGAAACAGTTGGTCGAAGAAGGTGGCGCGTGTAGCTCACGCACCATCCACCCAGTCGCCGGAGATGTCCAGTCCGGCCGGAAAAGCGATTCCGACTCCTTCTGTGATGGCGGTGAGGCAAAAACTGGTCACTTGTTATAGGTGACCCACAAAGGCTCCAACCCTTACGAGTAAATTCTCAGAAACAGGAAATTTTAATTGAACCGCGCTCTGATACCATGTGAATTTGGAAGAAGAAATTATATTTACTTAATCACTTTTACAATGAATCAATGATACATTTATACAATACTTAGAAACTAACTATGGAAAATAAAATATTTGTTAGCCTATAATCTTGCTACTAAATCTCCAGCTTCTATATTTGTAACTAATCTATATCTACAACATAGGAAAGTTAATCTCCAGCTAATTAGGAAAGTTAATCTCCAACTAATCTACATCTGTAACATGAATAAATATTTATATTTTAAAAAATTAAAAGAGAATGATTTTTACTTTGAGTAAAACCTTGGGCGGAAATTAATCCTTTGGCCTTAAATCAACCTACCTTGAGACACTTTCATCACAACATACAATTGTACTTTGTACGAGTGAACTCCTATTTCAACTATGACAAGAGTGAAATTTGAAAAAATTTCAGTGTTTTTTTTGAAGACGTGATGTATAAGACTTGAGAAAGAAGATTCAAAACACTCTAAACCAGATGTGTAAAGACTATTTTTTTCAAATTTAAAGGGTAAAAAAAGCGTCATTAAGACAAAGCTTAGATGGGAAACAATTCTTTTCTCTGGTTTCTTATATAGCTATGTGTTGAGCTCACATTACATAAAGCCAGCTGTTGACATAAAGGGAAATGGAGAGATGGGGCAAAGTCGTAAGGTAAACAGAATATTGATTGATTCTTAATTTGGCTTTTGATCTTTTGGGGCAAATGCTTTATATTGACTATTATACAGTGCTGATAGAAGATGCAATATCCCGTGGGGTGGGGTAAAGTTGTAGCATTTTACAGGTCAAAAAGTTTCAGATGAAGATCAAAACTTGCCTAACTCTATCTACATTTATAAATGATTAAGACATTAAGGGAAAATTGGGGTAAAAAATGTAATTGTAACCGAAAAGAAACAATAAAGAGGTAGTAACAATAGAAAAAAGGACTCAATAAATTACAAATTCTTGGCAGGAGGAACTCTCACTGATGTTGTGCTGTTAATTTGACCTATATACTGTAGAGAAACTTGATGACCAAGTTTTGTTTTAGCTGGAATATTTATCACTAAAAACTTTCCTAAGTGAAACATCCAGCATGGATATTTGCGGAAGAAGGAGTTCAGGTTTTCATTAGAGAAGAAGAGCTGCTGTGAAAGCTGAAGAGAAATTTGAAAGAAAAAACTGATAATCATTCATTGATTCATTGCATTACATTTTCAATACTTGGACAAGGAAAAATATATAAGCCAAAAGGTACATGTAAATTAATATACGTAAGGCTGCCCATGCTTGATTTTGTGTTAGGTTCAGTATATTAAGGATCACCACTCAAGCTTTACTTACTTAAATAACCACTCCCATGCAAGTTGACGGAAAACGCAAAAAGACAAAGCATGCGACTTCAACTTCGGCTTCAACACTCCTCATTTGAAGAGACTGCTTTGATTCCAAGCTTTGACCTTAAATATTCAAATTGTATCTTTGGTAAGGCTTTAGTCATGATGTCCGCAACTTGATCCTTGGAGGAGCAATGCAATAGTTCTATTTCTCCCATCTTCACTGCCTCCCAAATTGCATGATACTTGACTCTTATATGTTTAGTTCTTCCATGCTGAATAGGGTTGTTGGAGATGGCTATAGCAGAATTGTTATCCACAAAGATACCTATCTTTTCATGAATTCCTTGACCTAAATCGGAAAGAAGTTTAAGTAGCCAAACAGCTTGATTCGCTGCATTTGCAGCCGCAACGTATTCTGCCTCTGCCGAAGATTGAGCGACAATTTCTTGCTTTTTTGAACACCAGCAAAACACTGCACTTCCTAATGAAAAACAATACCCTGAAGTGCTTTTACAATCTTCTAGACTTCCAGCCCAATCACTGTCCGAGTATGCAATAACCTTGCTGTTTTCTGCCTTTGCAAACCACATACCATATTCAGAGGTTCCTTTAATGTACCTTAAAATTCATTTAGCAGCTTTCAAATGAGTGCTGTGAGGAGTTTGCATGAATCTTGACAGAAAAAAGGTGGCAAACATGATATCTGGACGTGTGGCTGATAAATATAAAAGGCTTCCGATGAGTCTTCTATAAGCTGTAGCATCTTCCAATTTATTTGAATCAGCCGCTGTAATTTTCTCGTGAACAATCATTGGAGTAGCAACTTCCTTGCAATTTTCCATTTGAAATTTCCGCAACAAGTCCTTGGCATATTTTCCTTGCGACAGGAAAATTCCATTTTCCAGTTGTCTTATTTCCATGCCAAGAAAGTAAGTCATTTCGCCAAGGTTAGACATGTCAAATTCTTTTTCCAATCTTGCCTTGAATTCGACAATTAGCTTATCATCTCCTCCTGTCACCAAAATATCATCTACGTACACTGAGATGATTAACATGGCCTCATTATTTGCTTTCCTAACATAGAGAGTTGGCTCATTTGGACTGCATTTAAATCCTTGCTGTAAAAGGTAATCATGTATTCAGTTGTACCAGGCTTTCGGAGCTTGCTTTAAGCCATATAAGGCTTTACTGAGCTTATAGACATAATCTTCCTTCCCTTGAATCTCAAACCCTTGTGGTTGACGCACATAAATGTCTTCATCAAGAATTCCATTCAGGAAAGCTGATTTTATGTCAAGGTGATGGATCTTCCAGCCATGCAGAGTAGATAAAGCAATGAGTAATCTGATTGTGTCATGCCTTGCAACTGGAGCAAAAGTTTCTGAAAAATCAACCCCTGGTTCCTGCAAATATCCCTTGACTACCAGCCTAGCCTTATGCTTGTTAATGGAACCATCAGGATTCAGTTTAGTTCTGAAAATCCACTTGACCCCAATAACCTTATTATGGTCAGGTTTCTTGACTAAATTCCAAGTAGAATTCTTGTTAATCATGTTGATTTCATCCTCCATAGCAGCCTTCCATTCTTGAGACTTGACTGCATCTTCGAAGGAATTTGGTTCCTTGATTACAAGGTTGCGCTTGCTGTAAATCTCATCCAAAGTTCTCATTCTGGTTGCTGGCAGCTCTTCCTCAACGTCAGTTGCATGTTCATCTTCATTATGCAGGGCATTTTGTTTGAAGAGATCAGGAGTGTAATAACCATCTGAATTATGGTCTTCCCACTTCCAGGTTGCTTGCTCTTCAAATTTTACATCCCTACTAATTAGAATTTTCCTTGTGTGAGGATTGTAAACTCTAAACCCCTTTGAGACTTTGCTATATCCAATAAAAATTCCATTTTCAGCTCTGGCGTCCAGCTTTTTTCTTTTTTCTGACGGCACCTGTACATAGCACAAGCATCCGAAGACTTTAAGATGACTGATGGATGGCTTGCAATCAAACCACAGCTCATGAGGAGAGGCATAATTAAGTATCCTGGATGGCAACAGATTTAACACATATACAGCAGTATTGGCTGCTTCAGCCCAAAAAGATTTGGGCAAGTGTTTTTCATACAGCATACACCTAGCAGCATCCATAACTGATCTGTTCTTGCGTTCGCTGACTCCATTTTGCTATGGAGTATAGGCGCAAGTCAACTGGTGGACAATACCTTCAACTGCGCAGAAATCAGAGAATTCTTTTGATGAGTACTCTGAACCATTATCAGTTCTTAAGGTTTTGATCTTGCAGCTTGATTGTTTCTCAACTTTAGCCTTAAATCTTTTGAACACTTCAAAAGTTTCAGACTTGTGGCTTAAAAAATATGGCCAGCAATACCGCGAGTAATCATCAATAAACAATAGAAGATACTTACTGCCATTCAAGGATAATTCAGGCATTGGACCACATAAATCTGAGTGCACTAATTGTAACTTCTCAGTGGTTTTGCTGGAGCTGTTCGGAAAAGGAAGCTTGGTCAGCTTGCCTAATTGACAGGCCTTACATAACTCATCAGCCTCAGCAGAGTTTTGCGAGCACAACACACCTTTTAACTCCTGCAATTTAGCCATCGTCTTATAGCTAACATGTCCCAGTCGTTTGTACCAGATGCTTGAATCAGTGTGATCGAATTGAATTGCATTAGCTATTGGTTTCCTGAATTCAGTTTCAAAGTACTTGTCTTTCATGCCAACTTCCATGATTTTCACACCTTGTTGATTATAAATAAGGCATGAATCATTGTGAAAGTATAGGGAATAACCCTTTTCCACCATTTGACCAACACTTAACAAATTATAACTTATGCTAGGAACATAAAGAACATCCTTTATACACTTGTTACCTTCCAAGGTTTCTACCGCTGCTGTGCCTCTGCCTTTAACTTCAAGAAACTCACCATTGCCAATCTTGACTTTAGAGTTGTAAGTGTAATCCAGTTCAGCAAACAAGGTGGAATCAAATGTCATATGATTCGAACACCCGCTGTCTATTAGCCATGCACTTTGAGTCTTCGAAACTGAGCAGCTTGTGGCCACAAATAAATTCTCATCAGGATTTTCATGCACTTGCTTGCTTGGCTGAATTTGACTTGAACTCTTGTTCTTACACACTTTATCAATATGCCCCATTTGATTACACAATTTGCACTTCGCATTTGGTCTGAACCAGCACGTGTTTGGTGAGTGTCCCTTCCTCTTGCAATAAGGGCATAAGCTAAACCTTCCATTTCTGTCAGCCTGTTTTGCCCTTTCTCTTCTGTCTTCTTTCTTTTCTTCTGTCTTTTCGGATGAGTGTTTTCTTGCAAAGTTTTTGTTATTCCTTTTATCATTTTGTTTCAGGAATAAAGCTCCTTCAGTTGCATCATCTGCTCGCAGGGATCTTCGTAAATCTTGTGCTTTCAGAGCATTTATAAGCTCTAGAAGAGTAAGATCCGAGAAAAGCTTTGAGTCTTCCAGAGAAGAGATTTTGGCTTCATACCTCTCTGGAATACTGACCAGAACCTTCTCCACTATTCTCTGATCCGGCAAGGTTTCTCCAAGCAATCGAATTTGATTAACAACTCTCATAATTCGATCAGCATATTGGCTAATATTTTCTTCTTCTTTCATCTTCAACAGCTCAAACTCTCTCCTAAGGTTCAAGACGTTCATTTGTCTTGACCTTTCACTTCCTAGGGAGTCCTCTTTCAGCCTTTCCCATGCAGCTTTAGTCGTCTCACAAGTCATAATTTTGGAGAACACAGTTTCGGTCACTTCTTGATGCAGAACGGATAATGCCCTGGGAGCTTTGGTCATCTCTTCTTTATGCAACCTTATTTGGTTTAAGGTTGGATTTGGTCCTAATGGAGGAACTTCTTTTTCCTCCTCAACATATTGCCACAGCCCTAAACCCTTCATGTATATCTTCATTTTAACAGCCCATGCTTGGTAGTTGTCTCCATTGTACACAGGCGTCGAAGAGGAAGACGGAAAAGCAGCACCGGACAAGGTAGTTGATGCAGACATGATTTTCGAAACGGCAGCAAAGGTCCCTTAAGAACTTCAATGCTCTGATACCATGAAGAGAAACTTGATGACCAAGTTTTGTTTTAGCTGGAATATTTATCACTAAAAACTTTCCTAAGTGAAACATCCAGCATGGATATTTGCGGAAGAAGGAGTTCAGGTTTTCATTAGAGAAGAAGAGCTGCTGTGAAAGCTGAAGAGAAATTTGAAAGAAAAAACTGATAATCATTCATTGATTCATTGCATTACATTTTCAATACTTGGACAAGGAAAAATATATAAGCCAAAAGGTACATGTAAATTAATATACGTAAGGCTGCCCATGCTTGATTTTGTGTTAGGTTCAGTATATTAAGGATCACCACTCAAGCTTTACTTACTTAAATAACCACTCCCATGCAAGTTGACGGAAAACGCAAAAAGACAAAGCATGCGACTTCAACTTCGGCTTCAACATATACTAGCCGATTTCCTGGTCCATGAATATCTTAGCCTTCTTGTAAGCATCCTTCAAGAGTATCCTGAACTTTGCAATGTCGAGCTTGAGATTTTGGTTCATATATACAAGCATATTTTTCCACTTTCCTTCAATAAATGCTTCCGGGTTCGTCATCACAAAGTCATTAGGTGCATATCTTTCTGCCAAGCTGCTTTCCTCGTAATGAATTTTATAATCCAGGTATTGCAATCCCAAAACACTCGCGGGATCCCCAAAGCACATAATTGCATTCGCCTGTGTTCCAATTGGCACCACCTGCATTAGCACCGACCCTGGCCGAAGAAACAAGAAATGCGTTAATGCTGCACCATGCACCCCCAACATCGCATGGCTTGCTTGAATCAGCCTGAATAACTCGAGCATAGGAGTGTCCACTGTTGGTTCCAAGATAGTCACATCAAATCCTACCACCTCAGCCGTCTTTTTAACTTCTTCCAGGTTCAATATCATGCGCCCAACTTTAGCATTTCTATTCATTAAAAGAAGCTTAGGACTTTTACTCGGCCGCCGGATCTGATACATTGTGGTATCGGAATCGCCTTGACTGTAAGCATGGTCCAGGAAGAACTTGAAATCCATAAGAGTTTTTGGTCGTGGTAGTAATTTGGGATCTACATTCGAGTAACCATGTGTTATGAGACCTACGTTCACCGAAGGAAAGCAATGGGTGATCGTTTCATTGTCCATGTTGATGATCGGATGACGACTGAAATGTGCAAGTAGTTCTGTATACTTTCGGCTCCACCAATCTTTATAATCAGTGACCACAAGAATAACGTCATCCTGAAGATCGTCAGGTAGGAGAGAATTGAGGGTAATGTAGAGGGGAAGAAATCCGTCCATGAATTGATGGTAGAGATTTTCAATGTAACCGCCTGTGCTGAACACGATTGCTGAACTAGTATGAGTGACTCCACAAGAAACATTCGATGGAGATGAAGTGAGAGTGAGCTCTTTGACCCGGGACATTGCCACTTTGTCCGATTTACGAGGGTAAGGTTTGGTTTTCATAAGCAAGGATGGTGGGATCCTATTGGTAGGACCTATCCAGAAGAAGGTGGCAGTGACAGGGTCGAGGAGAGTTGGACCATTGATTGAGCATACATCATAGTCTTTGTGGGAGCGATCACAAGAGATTGGTATTGGTACAGCAGGTGAAAATGGACGCCTCATCGTCAATGTCAAGCTCTCTAATTCTGCGATGAAAACAAAGAACAAAAGTCTTCTGAAAGTGGAAAGAATCAGATAGAAACACTAAAACAGTAAAAGCTCAACGTATTTGTACCTGGAGACTTAACGGACGTGAGAATTATATGGAGAAAGAAAAGGAACGCAATGAAACATGCAAGGCCTGTCGTTTGGTTCATCAATCCTAGCATATTTTATTAGGATTTTGATTAAGCTTCGTTTCTTGCATCAGCATCAACAAATTCAACTCAGAATATTGCTTGGAAATTTATCTTCCTTGTGCGCTCAAAAATTCATCTCAGCCAATGAGAAAAAAATCTTCTGTTGGCCACCGAGAACCAATAATTTATACGGAGAAGCTCTACGTGTATTAATTGTTTCAAATATACATTTAGCATATATCTTTTATTTTTTCAGTTTTATCTTTTTATTTATAACTATTTATTGCAGTTTTTAGGTTACCATTTATATTAGACTTAATGCCAATTAATTACGGTCCTAATTAATAATTAAAGCATAATAAAATTACTTAATTGCTGAACAGTTTCTTTAACAGCTTAAAGTAAGGTCTGCATCTTATAATATTTAAATCTTTATGCATGTGAACTTTAGAATCAATTTGTTTAATAAAACTACGGGTTACACGAGCTTGGGTTTTTAATCTAAGTTTATTTAAATATTTTGTATTAGTTTATGTCCATCATGTTAAAGGTTTTCTACTATGATGTGTGTCGTTAACTTACAATGAGGTAGCAACCATACATTGAATGCAAGTTCTACATTTTCAATTGATATCATGATGTAAATCAGCACACGTTGTTGAATGGTGCGTGAGGGGGGAGAGCGAGTTGCTAAAGATCGAATGACCTATCTTGATTTAAAAAATGAGAAGCTTGTTGCAAGGTAGCACTTCTATAACATAAGTTATTTGCCCTTGGTGGGTTAAACTTCATTCCTTGAGAGACAATTATATGCTGGGTTTCATCTCTTATTGACCTAAATTATTTATAGGTTATGTCGTTATTTGAGACCTTCCTTATCATCTTTTTACAAAAAGTCCAAACGATAATGCTCTATTTAGAATTAAAATGTCATAGACTTTGTTTGTCTTTCCAGAGACATTTAGAAGAGCAACATGTTGCACATTGACGAGTATTTTAGATAGTGATCCTCCTCTTAGTGCCAAAAAATTATTGAGAGTTATTATTAACAACTAATATATATAATTTCGAATTTTCTATAAGATATATTATAATAATGGTGATTAATCAGAATTGATCAATCAAATTTGTTATCACTATAACAAAAGTAATTAAAGGTGAATATCTAAATTAGAATAAGAAAATTTTTAATATAATTTGATCATTTTTTTGAAAGTTTATGTTCATAGTTATGTTATTAATAATTTTACGAGTGTATTCCAATAAGGTGTAAACTAAATTTAAAAAAAAAAATTAATAAAAATAATTCAACTACAATAGGCCAAAGGGCTTGTTCCCGCCCATAGTTTGAGGTGGGGACAAAGTGCCACCCCCAAGGTTTCAAAAACACAGTCTCCCAAACTCCAACAAAATTTATTATTAAATATATTAGTAAACAGTAATCATTCAGGAGCATTTTTGTCCTTTTAAAATTAAAATTTTATAAAATAATAAAATAAATTTTATATAAATATAAAATATTTAAAAATCTTAAATTTAAACAGCGGTGGTTGCTGCTAACAAAGTCAGGTGACCGTTTTCAACCACCTGGTTCTGGCCTCCCCATTCAGTGGAGGCACCTCCACCTGAAAAATTCATCGAAAACAATTGGAAAGGGTCGTCCTTGATCCTACCGACTGTTTCCAACTTTTCTTTTCGGTGAAGGCCAAATCTGGCCTCCTCTGGAACCAGATGGTCGAAAATAGACACTTAACTTTGTTAGCTGTGACCACCATTGCTGGTACCGATGACGGTGGCTGTTGTATTTTTTTAATTTAAAATTTTTTAAAATTTAAATTTTTTAAATATTTTTTAAAAATATTTATATTTAAAAATTATTTTATAATTTTATTATAAAATTTTAATTTTTTAAAAAATAATTTAATAATTTTAGTATAAAAATTATAAAAAATACTTACAAAAGTGAAAAATTAATTTTTTAAAACTTTTAGAGTGACACTTTATTCCTGTCTCAAATTAGGGTGGGAGCCCACTAAAATAATTAAATTTTTTTAGAGTCAATTCATCTACCATAAGATAAACCTTAAAAGTGGTGGCACAGAGATCTTTTTTCTTCACCGAGAACGCACCCAGCAGTTTCAAATTCAATCTTCGTTATTCAAAATGAAATGATTGAAGTCAAATTTCTAAAAGAAGCTGGTTTGAAAGGAACAAAACCCAAGCTAGATTACGTGTCAGGTCATTAGTGGACTCACATGAAAGCGTCCATGTAAATTTAATGGTACAAATAGGAAACCAATAATTATTTTTTAAAAAAAATTGCAGTTTGAGGTTGGCGAGCCCCCGTTCCAAAGTTACTTAAAAATCATCACCGTTATCAATGATGATAATGGTTGAGATGTCAACGTCCCTATTCATTTAACATGAACATGCATCCAGGCCGCATCTACACCAATAAATATTCCAAATTTCGTAATTTTTATAAATAAATTATGAAGAAGATTGAAGGGTAAAGTTGGAATGGAGAATTGGTGGGGTAAAACGTAGATTCGGAAGACAGGGTCCATACTGATATTATAGTGGGAGGGAATGCAGGAGATTTTTCTGACAAACCCAACACAAGTAATATTTGTAAGAGTACATACATACTAGATTGGGTGGATCCCACTTCCACGTCATCATATTACGTCATCATCTAACTCCCTTCTTTATCCTTTCTCACATTTTACTTTCCACCCACTTTTTTGCCCCACTGGGCTGTCTGCTGAAAATAACAACACAGGTAACCCGGCCCCAAAAAAAATAATAATATAATCGGATGGAATATGGGTCGCATATATCAAACCTTACCTACCCAATTTTTATATTTATAACAATTACAAAAAAATATCATAACGAAATATTAACTGAAACTTCAATTAAAAAAAAAATAATTAAGAAATAATAGTTTATAAATAATAATTTAGAGATGTAATTGATAGAAGACAGACAGACGCGCACCACTCAGTTACTTTCGGGGAAAGTACTTCGGGAGTCAAATAAAAGTGGGGTCTACCTTTTCAAAGGGTGATTTCGTCATAACGATTTTGGAAGGGTTGTTTCGTAATTATGCGCAAAATGAAGGGTATATGTATACGAGTGGTGTGAAGGATTTTGTTTGGAAGCCCTAGATTCATGGACGAAAAGATCCACATAGGGATTTGAGATTGAGAGTGAGTGAAACGCGTTTTAATAATTTAGAATTTTTCTAAAATGTTATTTAATAATAAATATATACAAGTACGGCCAAGCTTTGAAAGTTCACCTGAATTTCAATTTACTTAGACATATATATATATTTGTTTATTCCTTGATTTTGAAAACATCAAAGTCCCCTCTTTGAAATATTTAAATATGGTTTCTTATAATAGGAATGTTGGCGTTAGGACTAGCATAATTTATATTTCAAACCTGTGACCTAATAAAAATTGGGGTCCTTTTCTTTGCTACAATTTAAAAAAAATAAATCCCACATGGTACCTATCCCAGGTAATCATATTCACCCCTTGAAGGCCAAAAATAATTATTATTTATTATTTATCAAACTTACGTAATTGATGTAACAGGTTCCCAATTTTTGTTCTCTTGTCCCAAGGCCAAGCAACCCAAAGAAGAAAATTGTATTTTTAATAGAATTTGTTCTATGACCACCAAGTAATATTTACGTCCAGCATAAATTGACTTGGTACCTTATATATATATATATATATGTATTATTTAGCCAATGTTATTGGTAGCCTGACCTGATTCAGCATAAAATAAAAAAATAATAGGTGCAGAGTATTTTGCTCTTCTCTCTGATTTTTCTTCTTGTAAAAGATGAAAAATAGAGGCCATTTTTTTATTAAAGTAATGATTCACCAAAGCATGCCACAAAGTATTCATGTGTATTTGGCAGAGTGTCTTCCTCCCCACTCTGGTATTATCGTATCCGTATAATTTGAAAATTTGTTATAATCTAATTTAGATCGGTAATAGATATCGAGACTTTATAATATTTGATTGATCACAATTCTATATATTTTATTTATTATAGAAGTTTCTAAAGAATTTATTAGATGAATGTTTCCAACAAAAATTGTTTATTCTTGCATATCCCTTTTGTTTTTCCAAATTAATCTTATAGATATATATAATTCAGAAGAATACGTGAGTAATTCATATACAACATTTTTTTATTTTATTAAAAGTTTTACTAATTGATATGTGTCTATACAAATCGAATATGATCGTAATTTTTCATTATGAAATTAATATAATAAATAATGATAATAATTATTATTAGTATGATATCATGGGGATAAAAATATCTCAAAGAGAATGGGTAAAAAAATAATGGAAAGATGAAAATAATCATAATTAGCAACTAGAAATGGAAACATTTGGTTGAAGTAAAGGAAGGGAAATGAAATGAAATGATTTAATAAAACGTGGGAAGCGGGACATTGACGTCTACTTGGCCCAATTTTCGTTGGGACAATCACCAATTTTGTTTCTCAAATCAAATGATCTGATCTTAATATTCTCATTGTTCAATTTTAAAATATTATTATTTGCGTACCAACAAAATCTAATAAATGGGCGGACCCTTCTGCACTGCACCTCCTTCATTCCTTATCGGTACATCTGTTTAATAATTTGTGATTATTGTTGTTAAATTAGAACATCTGTAAAAGTCTGGTCTAAAGTACATGAAAATCTGATCGGAAAATTCAACATTAATAATGGCCATAAACTTTGGTGAACTTTCGGCCAAACGAGTTAATGTCTCCGAGAATTCTTCGGCAGGTAAGAGTTTTTTAAATTTTAGATATTTATTTTTAAAGTAATTTAATCTAATTTTATTATTTTTAATAAAATAAATAAAATATTTTTAACTAAAAATAATTATAATAAAAATATAACATAATATTAAAATAATAATAATATTAAAACTTATAAAATAAAATAATAAAAACAATAGTCTTTGTTATTAACAACAACAGTCGTACAAAATTAAATCAAATGATCAGAGGTGATCGTTTAGTTTATAAGACAATTAGATTTGATTGTCTTGTTAGCGAAAAAATGTCAAATCTAACTGTCTTTGTTATGAGTGATGGTAAAAAATAGTCAACGTAAACAAGGTTAGTCATTTGTTATCATCATTTATGATAGAAACAACCAGATCTAAATATTTTCACTAAAAGAAAGCGATCAGACTTGACCGTCTCTCACTCATAGGGTGGTCAGATTTGATTATCTTATGAACCAAGTGGCCAACACTTAGTTTAATTTTTAGCGACCATTGTCGTCATTGACTGTTTTTAATTTTTTTAATTTTAAAATTTAAAATATATTTTTATTTTTTAAAATTCTTAAATTAAAAAATAAAAATATTTTTTTAATCATTAATAATTAATGATTGATTATTAAACTTAACTGTTGACTTTGATCAATGGGTGATTGTTTAAATTTTAAAAAATTAACGGATAATAATTTTATTATTTAGAAAACCTTAGGGAATTAAACCCTTTGGCGTAAACTTTATCATATGTTAAATTACACTTCCCTTGAAAATTATATATCAATCTACTTTTATTTTGAAATTTATTTACTTGGTACTGGCCAACTCAATTTATTTTACCTTCCTGTAGACATGGCACATTAGCCCTTTAATTTTGTGACAACTTCAATTGCTTATGCAGACCGGACAAATTTTTGTTATGAGTGACATGACCCAGATTATACAAATATATAAACAGATAGATTTTTGGGAATCCATTTTCCATGAATTATAAGGATATCATAAAAATCCAAAATCAAATACAATAATGCTTTTCTTTTAAATAAAGTCATAAATATTAGGACTAAAAAAAATCATACCGGTCCAACAACTTAGAAATCTTATTTTTATTTATTTTTTCACTCACATTTTAGGATTAAAACCCAAATTAAGGAATAAAATAATTAATTTTAAATTTTTATTTATGTGATAACAGTGTGTTATTGCTGGTATGCCAATTTGAGAATTCTAAGTTTGGACTAAATTTCTTAGGCATGTACAGACATAAACTAGGTGTCAACCCAATATTACAATAAACCATGTGGAGTGGTTTTTGTCTTTTTACATTTTACCATGTGGGGGTCTTATTAAAATTTTACCATGTAAGTTACGTGGGCTTATTGATAATTTACATTATATGCTAGGCCGGAGTTAGAGTTGAATTCGAATCAAATATATTTAAATTCGCTTTTAAATTTAGTTTGAATGAATCTAAAACGAACTGTTTAAATTCAAACATAAACACAAACTTAAACTATAGTTTTGAAAATCGATGAATATAAACCTGAACATGAATCGTACTAATTGAATACGAACTATACTAACTAAACACGAACACAAACCTGAATTTGAATTAAAAAAAATTTAATTATATTTTATTAATTATAATTTTTAAAAAATATAAATACGAACTATACAAACCGAATATGAATACAAACACAAATATGAACCAAACATGAATTGAATTGTATAAACCGAACACAAACCTAAATTTTATTATAAAAAAATTCGATGAACACGAATTCGAATACGAATTGAATCATAACGAACAAACCCAAACATGAATATAAACATATATATATTCGTGTTTAATTCGATTTAAATCCAACCCTAGTTGGAGTTTTGGATATTTAATGTTTAAAGAGTAATTAATGTTTTTTACCATGCTTGTTAAAATATGCAATATGTGCATCTTGGGTGAAATTAGTTTTTTTTTACACAATTTATTTTAAATTTAAATTGTATAGTACTATTGTAGAACTGATTAAAATGTTGAATTTGGTTATTTTGGTTGGATACAAGGCACAATGGATGAGTACGAAGGGCAATACAATGGATTTCATTGATGACAAACAAAAAATGGTGAAAATTCAATCAATCATAAGGGATTAATTGGGTTATTGAGTAAAGGTTTATGTATTGCCTCCAAGCAGAATCTTACTCATATATTCATAAGACTAAAAAATGTCATTAATGAGATGTCTTATGATATCGATGATGTCAATTATTTCTTTACCTCTTCTCATAAGATGTCCTAACTAGTTCATTTATATGGCTAAATTACACACACTTAGGGATTAATCAAACTCCAGAAGCTTGAAATTTGTTAATCCTAGTGAGAGATATGTGAATAAAAAGTTAAGGTAGACTTGCTAAATTCGTTTGAATAAAGTTGAAAGTTACAATATGATTTTGGCTTGATGCATTAATCATGTGTCCCTTAGGCACATGCACATGTGTCAGTGCGAGGTAGATGTGCTTATCAAATTAGGGTTTGGACATGGTCAACTTAGACTAACTTGCCAACATACTCTCGTGTGAGGCTAATACACGACTGTATTTTTGAGGCAATGGGTAAACAATTGTCCCTAAGTTATGGATTAAATTCTTATTGCACAATGATGATAAGTTAGGACACACAACCATATGTCTTGGTTTAAGCTCTTGTGTGTTAAGCAAAGTCATGACACATGACCGTGGATGTCAAGTACGCGATGGTGTCCTAAGTATAAAGAGAAACTTATCCTCTTCATTCATAAGTTTTTTTGAGAACTTGAATGCTCTTTCTCTTTCTTCAAAGCTTTCTCTAACTTTTCTTTAGATTTCCCATCCTCTCACTTATCTTGTTAGCATCTGGACATGTGGTATGATTTTTGAAGCTTCGTACTCTATGTGATATGACAACTGCTAGCATCCAAATATGCGATATGAGTCCTTAAACACCATATAGTTGTATATGTCATGTTTTGTACATTTCTTAGAACAAAGATATTGGATAAGGTGATATAACTCTATTTATTATGAAATATATATTCTGCTACATGGTCACCTTTATAGAGACTTATCTCATATAATAATACCAAGTCATATTAAGTGTCTACACATATGAATTAAGGTTTGAAAGTAATATAAATTAAGGGTGAATACGAGATACAAACTTGTATTATATGTTTTAGTAGCTTGAGTGCATGCATGTGGCTTACACGAAAACATATCATAATACATTTTTTCATGAGACAAATTACACATGTATGAGACACATGAGTAATTACAAATTCACAATACATGTATGAGACTTGATCTTATAGGACACATGATGACTTAAAATACTTGTAGTATATGTGTAAGATATGTTCCATAGTTTCAATTTTCAAAACACCCATGAAAAATATGTTTCTCTTGTTAGTTTTCTTTATATATGTTTTTAGGAAAGTTATTATGAAAGGGTACCAATAAGATTCTTATTACACAAACTCGTAGTAGGACATAGTTATAACACAATAGTCTAACTAATATGTGTAGGAAAATAGGACTATATAATTATGCAACTCACTTGGTCAAAGTATTTAATCTTTATCTCAACATGAACTGATTGGCACAAAGATAAAGTTTTCAAAAAAATGTTAAAAAAAAGAAGCTTTTACCACCAGTTTCACATGCATTGCATATAGAGCATACATTAAATTTAAGATCTAAAGGTGTATCATAGATAACATTGAGAATGTCATCAAAATTTTAGGAGCAAAGGTGTTTTCTTAGCTGACTAAGCTAAGTAAGAATTGTAAATGTTTGAAGTTCAAAGGTGGTATGTTTGGACATTTTGATGGTTTTGATATTATGAATTTTTTTAATTAAAGGGTATTTCAATAATTATAATGGTGTGATTATAAATTTTCATATAAAAATAAGAATATTATGCTATAATACTCAAGATCGATAGCATTTCTTTTTCGAGGATAGTATTTCTATCCTCTTAAAAGCTCATTTAAATAATATTAAATTAAAAAAAGAAAACGAAAAATATTTGAATAATATGTGAACATTCTAATTGACGTGGGCACGTACAGTAAGATAACAGGGAGTGTTGGAGATGTGGATATCCAGCCACGTGTTAGTCACATAATAATGATATTTTATTAAGAAAAAAAAAGATACTGTCCTAACAACTAGACTTTTTTCTGCGTGTTTAAGAAACAGACAGAGACAGGGAGATCAGCCAATCAAAATCAACCAGAAGTGTTAAGTCCTAATCTCGTAAATATCTTCAAGTTTTGATGTCATTTATTATTCCCCAAAACTAAACCTCATCCTCATGGGTCCCACTCTAGTCTGCTCAGTCGTATTAACCAACGAATCAATACTTGATTGGAATTTGTTCAATCGTAATTAATTAGTCTTAATCAATGATAATAATAATAAGATCTATTTCTAATTTCTTGTAAATATTTATATTTTACCCATAGGAAATATTTAATTAGTTTTAGTAGATTAATAATATCTATGCCAAAGGCAAGAGAGGAGGAGGGGAGAATCAAGAAATGCCCGTTTCTAAAGAAAATCTCAAAACTCAAGAGAAGGAAAGGAAAACCAATGTATAAATGCGAAAAAAAAAGGGTAAAGAGAAGTAAAGGAAAAGCAGAGGAATAAAAAGAGACCGGATGTTGACAAATTTTATGTCACTGTTCTTTAAATGGTCGTTTGTTTGTGTGAAGATTTCTCATCTGGGATCTCTCTCTTTCTCTCTAAAAACAAACATAGAACTCACTTCTCTCTCTCTCTCTCTCTACAAAATTTAATTAAAAACTAATTAACTTTTATGTGTTTTTTTTTTTCTTTCTGTTAAGAGAGAAGGAAAGAGAGAGACTGGCCCAGCGGATCGAAATCTCCTTCTAGATGACGATCTAAGCTTTATCAATGGTGTTGTGATGTGAAAATACCCACTTCCTTGTTTGTTATATAATTTATTGTTTTTCCAGCTCTATCTTGTGTTGATAGTGTAACTTTGGACTCTCAATTTTTTCCTATCTTGTGGAGTTTCTCTTCCATTCATTGAATCTGTGGTGGATTCTTCAAGGAGGGCTGGTTAGACGATGTGGGTCTGAGGTAAATGTTTAATTTTAATAATATTTCACTTTAATTAATTTATCACTATATGTATATATATTCTCTGATGATTCGGCTAATTGAGTTTATACATTTATCTATCACTGCAACTTAAAACACTTCATTTATGGTTGTTTTATTCTTATGTAATTTGTTAATTCTGATAATTTTGTTTTCTGGATTGGTTTGGTGATAATTTTTTTGACCTGATGGGTGATTTTAGTTTCTAGTAAGATAAAGTTTTGTTCTTTATATTTGCTTTCATGTCGTTGGTTTTGATTGCAATTTTCTAGGATCTGTTCTATTAACATTTGTTACCAGTTTAGCATCCTTTTTAAAAAAAAAAAAAAAAAAATCTTGATAGAGTCGTTGATAATTTATAATTGATCTTTTTGATAATTGGGTTTCTTAATTTTCCAGCTTGTTTGCAGTTTTGTGAAATACTGTCTCTAAAGTGGATTTCTAGACGTGTCAAGATTTATGGTTATGTAATGGTGTTCTGGTTTATAGTTTACAAGTAAATCTCAGTGTGTGTGTGTGATTCTAATAGCAGTGGTTAAGAATGTTCCTACAAAAATTGTTGTGTTCATTTTAGGTTGAAATGAAGTGATGGGACTGCTGATGTGTGAATTCCTTGGTCTAGTAAGTACAGAACAGATTATATTTTGGTCCTGTTGGGCACATTTGTTGGCCATACCTTTTAGATAAATGAAAGTTCTATTACATGGCCTTCAATATCATTGGAGATTTTTTAGACACTGATTATGGTTTTTCTGTCTCCTTTTAGATGATTTTATTTATGTTTTATTATAAAACCATATACTCAACAACATCAGCTCTGGAAATCATTGTACCTATTGTGCCTCTCAGAATAGTTCCTTGGATTGCTGGTGAATTCCCTGGTCAACAGGAAACATTAATTTTAATTCTCTGACTTGCATTTATTGAATTTGTTTTCAATGAAGTGATAACAAAATTTCCATGTTTTTAATGAAGTTATAATAAATTTTCCATGTCAGCTAAATTAATGTCATTCTGTATTTGATAAAGTACAATTTGTCAATTTATCCAGTTACTTTTGGCATCTTCTTCAATAAAGGATGTTGTCAAGCACTTGGGAGTCGTGTTAATCATTGGCCTTTAATTTCTATATATTGTCACTTTTGTTGGATTTGTGGGCATACATTTTGATAATGGATCATGTAATGTCTGACTCCGTTATCAAGCTTAGTGACATTTAAACCATATGAGCCTCTTGTTGTGTACTTGAGTTTACACTGAGTACCTTGCCATGCTTCTTTATTAACTCTGACATGTAAATTAAGCTGCTGATGCACAGTCATGGCTAAGTTGTAAGGAACTTAAGACTTTGTAATGCTCTTGATATGATAATAAGATTACTTTGTGAAATGAGCCCTGCCGAGCAGATTAGTTGTATTTTGCACCAGATGATATATATGTGAGCCTGACCATTCATGGCCTGATTGAACTTTTAATGGTGAGGAACTCAAAAGTGTGGACAAAAATCTCTGTTAATGCAAGTATCTAACGTTTATCTTACAATAAACTAGGTATATTGGGTGTATGTGTGCACACAATGCATGATTAGGAAAAACTAAAATCCTTTAAGGAAACTTGCTATTTCCCACAAGTTTTTGATCATTGTCCATGAAACAAGTTGTTTTAAGAGTTAGATTGAGCAGTTTTACTAATTAAATTCTTTTGGAGAAGCTAATTATTTTATAGCCTAGCAATGTTGAGCACTTCTTTTATTGATTTGTGTCATATTTCACATGCTAATTCTTCTTAACTGATTGTCAGGAATGGGAACAAAAGTCCAGTGTAAAAGCTACTTGCCAGGATATTACTCAATGACGGATCTTAATCAGGATTCTAACAGTTATAGCTGGCCACTATATTATGGAGATAAGATGTTGACAAATGGGCAGTATTACAATGGTTTCTTGCCTAGGGCTGCTGCTGAGGCATATTCAGGGTGTGAAAAAGATGTAGTCAAGCAGAAAATTCTTGAGCACGAAGCCATTTTTAAGAATCAGGTATGTCAATTTCCTTTATTTTTCCTGATTATATGTTTTCCATTTCTTCTATAGGATGCATGGTTATATATGGCCTTCCCCTGATATGGTTTAATCAATGTCAGGTTAATCATTTTTCTGATTATGTATTTGATTCACGTTCTTGATGTTTGCTTATATTTGAATTCTTTGTCATTATCCAGGTGTTTGAACTTCACCGGTTATACCAAATACAGAGGGATTTGATGGATGAAGTAAAAAGGAAAGAACAACATAAGCATCGGCTACCTGTTGAGACATCATTTTCTACAATCCACTTGACCTCTCAAATTATGTCTGAAGATGCTCGAAAATGGCATATCCCCAGCTTCCCATTAGTGAACTCTGTTGTTGCAAGACCATCAGTTTCAGGTGTTGAAGACATTCATTCTCCTTTAAATTCTATGAAAGGAAGCTGCACACAAGCTGGTCCCTTGCGTTTCCAAAATGGTGGTTGTTCAAAGGATGTTGAGTTTCTGGAGTCCAGACCCACGAAGGTCAGGAGAAAGATGATTGATCTTCAACTTCCAGCTGATGAATACCTCGACACTGAAGATGGGGAACAACTCAGGGATGAAACAATATCTGGTTCGTCAAGTTATCTTCCCAATGGAAATCATAAAATCACATCTAATAGTGGTGTCAAGCTGTTTGCTGGTGATGGAGAGAAGTCTGGTTGCCAAAGAGATGCTTTAAGATCTGGTTCATATTTAAGAAGCACAAACAGTTTAGCTGACTTAAATGAACCTATTCCAGTTGACGAAACAGATGCATCTGCATTTTTTGATCCTCTAAATCGTGCCTCCTGTAATGGTGAAATTAAAGGCCATGAACTGTCTAGTAAGACAATGCCACAGCTTCAAGGTTTGCCGAAGGAATTTTGTCTGAACTCCCATCACGTAAGCAACAATGGGACTTCTAACAGCAGACATATGGAGATTAATGAAAATGGTAGAGGCTGGTTTTCTCATATGATAGAAGCAGGTACTGGTTTTCTTTATTGAAATTAAAACTATTTTTTTATTTGTCATTCAGATTTAGCATCATCCCAACTTTTTTTGCCTTGGACATAGAATGCATATGCAGATTGCTGTTTGCTATATTGTTCTGTGGGAGTGGAAGACAGTCATATTAAATTTATAGTTGCCAAAACAAAAAAAAATTTGTTTTGTTCTTTTCTTCAACACACAGATAAGTTATGCACTGTTGTGCCATGTAATAAATGCATCAGAAAGCTGTTGGGCTTTCATTTATCTGGAAAGATATCAGCTGAGATATTTGTCTTCTTGAGCTTTCTGCATCTATATCCTATAAAATTGTTCTGTTTAGTTCTGACATCTTTTTGTGGTTAATATTGCTGTTCACAGGGCCCAATAAAAGTAATCTGATGTCTGTTTCTCAAGGTCTTCAATATGAGAAGTCACCTGTATCTTCTCACTCAACACAACCTCTGTTCAATAAAGCTCATGAACCTCCTACTTTTTTGCTAACTGATCAAAGCAAGCTGGATCCTTGGAGAGAGAGGACAGTTCGTGGGTTAGAAACTTCTGAAAAAAAACGCTCCAAAAACTATCCTGAATTGGGTGCAGCTTCTAATATACCCGGTTCCTATTTGGCTGCTTCATCTTCTAACTTGTTCAATGCCTGGCCTCACTCAGTTTCAGCTTGGGAAAAGCCTTGTGGTAGCTTAAACCTGAAATCAATGTCAGTCCAGACACATCCATATTTAAATTCATCTGGTAGCTTGAGTAGCAGTCCTCAGACTCCAGCTCAGACCTATGGGATTTTTGGAGACAGGTGGAATCTTAACAGCAATCCTGGACCTCACTCAAGTGTTGAAGGTAAGTTGCCTAACCGGAATGGGTTTTGCTACGGATCCTCATCAGGATCTAAGGAACATCTGATTCTTGCTCCTTCAGTCAGTTATAATCATCTAAACTATGGCCATGATAATAATGTTGCCTCTGAGCATGTCATCAACCATGGTTCTGCAAAGCTCTACAAAGGTTCAAGTATTGTGGATATGAAGTCTGAGAAAGATGGGAACTTGAATGTGGTGCTTTCTAACAGCTCTCCAGAGGCAGTTCCCCACCAAAGTCTTGAATTGAAAGATAAAGGAAGGAAGAATGAGGACCATCTTGCCACGCTGCCCTGGTTAAAAGCTAAGTCTTCTTGTAAGCATGAGGTGATCGGTATCAAGAAGAATTTGAATGTTGGGGACTTGAATTTTTTGTGGTCTTCTCTGAATCAGACATTGAATAAAAATGAACCTGGAAATAACCAAATATTTACTCAGGATTTGAAGTTGGGTTCAGATTCCGATAATGTTGAGGTCAGCAAGGTAGAAAGAAGTGAATTCCTGAGTGATAGGAAAATTCCTGGGTTTCCCCTTTCTGAAAAGTCTCATACTTCTAAGAATGGTTCTTCATCTCTTGCCTCCACTTCTGTGTGCATTCCCCCTCCATCTGTAGTTGAAGTGAAAACTATCAGGAAGAATAGAGTGCTTGATATTAACTTGCCTTGTGATGCTGTTGTTGCTGACTTGAGCCAACAGATTGCAGAAGAAGAACTGGACATAGAGAAGAAACCAGAAGCGAGGGTTGCCAGTTTTAGACATGACATTGATCTGAACTCATCTGTCAGTGAGGACGAAGCTTCATTGATGCCTCCTGTTCCGAGCACTGCTGTGAAGACTGGTTGGATTGATTTGGAAGCCCCTATAGATCTTGAGACTGAGGATGATGTCATGTATGGAGCAGAAAAGGCACAAGAAGCATCTCTACAATCACTGCAACAAAAAACTGAAGTGTTGCAGGATGAACTTGTCAGAGTAGCAGCTGATGCAATCGTTTCCATCTCATCATCTGTTCCTCATGATTATTTGGATGTTGCCACTTGTAATTCATCTGAAGCTTCTCTGAAGGACCCCCTTAATTGGTTTGTGGAGATAGTAGAGATAGTTTCATCTTGTGGAGATGATCTTGAAAGCAAGTTGGATGCTGTTTTGAGAGGCAGAGACAGTGAGGCTAATGAGGAATCTTCATTGGAAGAAATTGATTACTTTGAGTCCATGACATTGAAATTGACGGAGACAAAGGAAGAAGATTACATGCCCAAGCCCCTGGTTCCAGAGGACTTCAAAGTGGAAGAAGCGGGAACCACTTTATTACCAAATCAGGCCCGAAAAGGCCAGGCAAGGAGAGTGAGGCAACGGAGGGACTTCCAAAGGGACATCCTTCCAGGTCTTGCTTCTTTATCAAGGCATGAGGTGACAGAAGATCTTCAAACCTTTGGAGGACTGATGAGAGCAACAGGTCACTCATGGCATTCAGGATTGACAAGGAGGAATTCCACTAGAAATGGGTGTGCAAGGGGGAGGCGGCGGTCTGTGGTTAATCCTTCTCCTGCTGTAGGAGCTAGCACTTGCACTTCATTGATACCACAACTTACTAACAATGAAGTGGGACTTGACGATAGAAGCCTAACAGGTTGGGGGAAAACAACTAGACGACCTCGCCGGCAAAGATTCCCTGCAGGTAATCTGCCTCTCCCGATGGCCTAATATGAGAAGGAGATTTTTATTTTAGTAGTTGAGCGTTTTGTAGAGGGAAGTAGGGAGTTGCTTCTATGGCTTTCGGGTGGTGAGGTTACTGTGAGTAATGGGGATTGTTCTTTGTACATTTCATAGCCCATAATTTGGGTTCCCTTAATATCTTGTCTTTGGGTGGTTACAGAACTTTGTATTATTCATAAATAATGTTGCATGATTTTTCAGGGATATAAACCAACATTGTTTTTTTTCCTCATATATCTGTGAGTTTGAGAGTATTTGTTCATAGTATAGTTCTTTCTGGTCGATAAGGAGACACTTTTTAGCATTTAAAAGACAAAGGTTGTTGATAATTGTTTTTAACTAATGTAGCTGCTAGATTGCTAAACCTAAAATTAAAATTCTGTCCTTTAGAGGGACAGAAATCTGATAGGAAAACTATCACTGGCTTAATTGTGTTTATAAAGAGGTGAGAGTGAGTAGAATTGAAGTACATATACAAGTATGTACACACACAGGTCAAACAGGCCAAGTGAAACCATGAAAGCGGCTTCAATTGATTGGACTGTCTTTTGTTCAGAAATATGGCAAGTCTTTCTCCCACCTGTGCTTTTCTTTCATTACACTAAAAATCCTTGCATTCACTTTTATTAGCAACATTATTGAAAAATTGAAACAGAAAAAGAAGGCATCTGCAAGGTACTCTAAATAATTGAGGAAACAGGAAGAATTTTGAAATAATTACCAAAATCAGTTTGGCTTGCGTTTAACTTGCTTTAATTAAGGAAAGCATTTGATTTTAATTTAAAAAAAGATTAAAAATTAAAATTATAAAATGAAAAAAATTAAAACATCATGAATCTTATGCTACTTGAAATTAAATATAGATTTCAATCAAACGAATTTAAATTCGATTTGATATAAGGGAAGTCAAACTCAAACCTAGATTTGTGTTCAAAACAAATTACAAACACTTGAGTTTGGGTTCAAACTTGATGTGAGTGGTATTTGAGATCAAAACTTAATACTTAGACACATGATTGAGTCCAGCCGAGGTCTGACCTCGAGCTTACTCATTGTTCTCCAGAAAACATTTCTTGCCAAAATGAATAATGAAAATCAATCGGAGAGCCTTGCGGAAATGGCATGCCTGCCACCACAACAAATAAGATTTATTATGCCTAAGCTCAATAAAAAACTGAAATGTAGTCCTTCTGCCCATGGAGAAATAACGGTATATCTCCTTTAATTCAACAATATTTAACCAGTTCATCTGTGATCTGCCCATGGAAAGCAGAGTGCAAATTCTTTTGCCTGCATCACAGGGAAAAAAAGAAGAAAAGAAGATCAGCATTAGGAAGTAAGTGTCAGATGGAATAATTGTGTCCGATAGCAGAATAAGTTCATTATTGCGATACTCGCTCATTTCCTGTCAAACCTTCTGCATGCGAATGAAGTAATACTCTTCATCAGTTAAAGACTGCATCACTGTCATCCACGACTAGGGTATCTGACAATTGGCACTTAAGCAGCCTAATCTTTATTGATTTTGGCCGTACTTGTTCCAGAATTTTTTAACTTCATGTTGTCCTTTGAAC
Source organism: Anacardium occidentale (assembly GCA_026122585.1). Classification (NCBI taxonomy): domain Eukaryota; kingdom Viridiplantae; phylum Streptophyta; class Magnoliopsida; order Sapindales; family Anacardiaceae; genus Anacardium; species Anacardium occidentale. Next base: position 28,359 of record JAJEJH010000778.1, read on the forward strand.
AGGAGGGTGAAGAAGTTTGAAATATATCCCTGAAGAATTATTTTGCATTATATTATCATTCATGAGCTTGATGGAGAAGCTTCTGATCTCGGGTGGAGCTTCAGCAAGTGTACATCAGAACCTAAGCTTATGTTGGCACAAATGGATAGGTCTCCAGTAAATGGTGAGGGTTTGAGATGATACGTAGATTTTCCAATGCTTATTGCTGCAAAAGACTGATCAATTCTTTTATGGAGATTAGCTCCTCACTGTTCGGTAAGACTGCACATTCTGTTGATGCCTGTAAGTTTTGTTTTAGCAGGAGGGAGCTGTGTGATGCCGGTAAGTTTAATGATTTACTTGTTCCTGTCTTAGAAGTACTTCGATGCCGTAGTACAAATGAAAATACATCAGAATAAGACCGACATAATCTGTCTTCTGTCATCGTTTCTTTCATGGAGACTTGCAAGTAGCATCAGCACGGAATGGCACTGTGTGGATCATTTCATATGCTTCATTGACATGACCATTGCCGCTTAGAAGGTCAACCCTACAAGCATAAAATTCTGATCCAAAATCTTTTATCTTGTTAAAATAAAACTTTTGATTTATAAAACTGAGTAATTAAAATAGTCCAATGATATTTTATGTATGAGTTTAAAAGTAATCTATAAAATTGAATATATTATACTATACAACTTATGATTTGGATAGACAATTAAGTATAAGTTTTAAATTATTGGGCTTGATGAAAGATCTAATAATTCATTATAAATTAGTTAAGTTCTTGTTCCAAAACTTAATTATTCACAATTTTTTTTATTGAAAACCGTATCAAAGAGGTTTTAGGAATAAAAGACCTAATTATCATATTCATTGATTCTGTAGGCAAATTCAGAGGATTCCAGAAATTTAAAAAGAATAGCACAATTAAGTTTTTTTATATCACTCTAATTCAATCCTGTATTTAATTTAATTTATTGTTTAATATTCTATATTTTATACGTATTTTAGATATCAAATTTGATTGAATTTATAGCATGCAATCCCATAAAATGTTCATGAAGGTAACTTCATTGGGTCTTAGCAATTATGGCACTCCAGGACACCAAAAATTCCATTCTGACATGCCATTGTAGACTCTTTTGAGCCATTTGAAGGTTTCCGCACTTGCATACATGTCAGTAAGAGCAGGTATCAATATAGACTGATCAATTTGAAGGTTTCCGCACTCCAGAATACGTAGATTTTCCAATGCTTATTGGTGCAAAAGACTGATCAATTCTTTTATGGAGATTAGCTCCTCACTGTTCGGGAAGACTGCACATTCTGTGTGATGCCTGTAAGTTTCGTTTTAGCAGGAGGGAGCTGTGTGATGCCGGTAAGTTTAATGATTTACTTGTTCCTGTCATAGAAGCACTTGGATGCCGTAGTACAAATGAAAATGCATCAGAATAAGACCGACATAATCTGTCTTCTGTCATCGTTTCTTTGATGGAGACTTGGAAGTAGCATCGGCACGGAATGGCATTGTGTGGATCATTTCACATGCTTCATTGACATGAGCATTGCGGCATAGGTCAACCATACAAGCTTAAAGTTCAGATCTAAAATCTTTCGTCTTGTTAAAATAAAACTGCCCATCTTCCACGGAACCTGAATAAAATGCAATCCCATAAAATGTTCATGAAGGTAACTTCATTGGGTTTTGGCAGTTATGGCACTCCAGGATACCACACATTCTATTCTGACATGCCATTGCAGACTCTTTTGAGCCATTTGAAGCTTTCCACTCTTGCATACATGTCAGTAAGAGTAGCATCAACATAGATGCATACATGTCAGTAAGAGCAGTATCAATATAGATACCCTTCCTTACACCATAGCAAATGATATCTTATGAATCCATTTTCCCTTTTTACATTGGAGCAAGCTATATGTAGACTTTAATCACTTCCTCCATCTGAAGTCTATTCGAGTACACTTGACGAAAAAGATTGAGTGCTTCAACTGAAAAGCCATTTTGGGAGAATGCACTAATCATACAGTTCCACATTTCAGTGCTTTTTTATTGGATCCCATCAACTACTGTGTGCATGCTAAATTCACAGGATCAAACTTGGAGAAAAAATCAATTAGTGAATTCTGGACAAATTCATCTGGAAAGTCTCTTTTAATGACATAAACGTTGAGTGAAGGCCAAGCTGCAAAAACCCACATTTCCACAAGCTGACACAGAATTTACCAAACTAAATGAGTCTGGCATTAGATCCTGTGCCTGCGTGTGTACAGAGACTGCTAATGCCTCCTTTCTGAACATATTCTGATATGAGCATATTCCAAGATATGATATTCCCTTCTCCAAGTGTATGAATAACCTTCTCACATTAGCTCATTCACCACAGGCGGCATAAAATTCGACCAATGCTGGCCCCAAAGAATCAGACTTGGGGCTGCATATTTTTTCTAATAATCTGACAATGAGCTCACCTCCTTTCTCCAAGCCAGGCTAACCCTGCACACGAACCTAGAATACTCGACCGGGCTACTGACTTTAACCTCAATCATCTTTTATTAAGACAAAAATAAATAAATAAATAAAAAATAAAGATTATCACTAAAGCAGGTTATCTCAAAATTAGCAGGTGTTATACAATATTTGATAAAATTTGTAATATATAAATAATTATTAGATTTTATTAATAATAATAATAAAAATATTATTAAAATATTATTTTCTTAATTATTGTCAAATAATTATTAATTATAAATTAGTATTATATTTAGTTAAAATTAATAGCATATGTTTGGTTTGGTTAAATTTTTAATTACCAAAAAAAAAAAAAATTATAAAGATTATCTAAAAGATTATTATATATAAATTAATAAATTAGTATATATAAATAATTATTGTATTCAATTAGTATTAATAAAAGAATACTGAAATATTTTTTTTATTTAAATGGTTTTAAAAGATTATTAGTTATAAATTAACGCTATATTTAGTAAATATTAATAGTCTAATAGTTTGTAAGAAGATGTTCGCAATCTTAATTTGTTTCTGTTTTTTGAGACGTAACTATTATTTTTTAAACAGTTAGGGGTATTATTGAAATTTTTAAAATTTTAAAAACACCTCAATTTTTTTTTTCAAATTTAAAAACCCCCATTCAAAATTTAATTAGCACCTATACAATTTTTAAAATTTATAATTTACTCCAGATATATAATTATATAATATTTAGACATTAATATAATTTTTTTTTATTTTTTAAAGTACAATTATTATTTTAAAATTATTAAAGGCATATTAAAATTTTAAAATTATAAAGACACTCTAAACTTTTTTTAAATTCAAAAAGTACCCAAAAATTTCATTCATCTTTAAAATTTTTACAATTTATAAATTTTTCCAAATATATAATTATATAACATTTATACCCATAATTTAATTTGTTTTGTTTTTTAAGTTGTAATTATCATTTTCTAAACTATTGGAAGCATCCTAAAATTTAAAAAAAAAAAAAAATCTAAAACACCTCTAGACTTTTTAAATTATAAAAAGTCCCTTAAAATTCATTTACACCTTTACAATTTTTTAAGTATAAATTTATTCCCAAACATACGATTATATAACATTTACAGTTCTAATTTGTTTTATTTTTGAGGGTGTAATTGTCGTTTTTAAAATTATTAGAAACATGCTGAAAATAAGAGTAACTCCATCCAAAACTTTTAATAGCAAAAATAAAATTAAGATTATTTTGATAATATTTTAATAACTAAAGAACAGTATTAATCAAATTACCTCATATATTATCTGTTATAATAAAAGATTACTTGAATATTTTATTATTTATAAATTATACAAAATAATATAAGTAATAAAAGATAGATTATTAAGTTAATCAAATAGAATAATGCTATATGCACACAATTAAGTATCTACTTATGTATATAGATATATTTAAGTATACAAATAGACATAAAAAAATTGGTACATATAATTTTATTGGATCAAATATTATCTGTAACTAAAACCCCACTAGAGCAGAAGAAAACAAAAAAAAAAAGCCTCCCTAGAGCTTTCGAAACAACTACTGCTGTAGCAAGTCCCTGAAGTGGTTAAGTAGTAGTTGCTAGAGCCGGGATTTTGAGGATGTTTCTGTTTTAAAACTGAGGTCAAAGTTCAGAGAAGTGCCTAGAGAAGACAAAGCTTCGAAGATTTGACAATGACATTATTCATGGTCGAGCTTGAAACCGGTTTTTCTATTAAAGATTTCAAATTTTGGGAATACCAATTTACGAAATTCAGTTCCTTGTACCGAAATATTGTAGCATTGTAATTTTTGTTCTGTTTTATTTATTTATCTGAAAAGAATTTTGTCAGTTCATTCAAACTCTGGACAAGAGAACTCTGGAATCTGGATTTCATGTAGACTCCGATAAGTAAACTGTCCTAAACCTATTTTACATGATAAAATCAGAAATTTAATCTTGGTAATGACCCCTTGGCAACTCCATGTACAAACCAGGATCATAGGAACCCAAGAAAATACCAAATAACGTCAATGCAGGATATGTCAAATCCATGAACATATACAATGATGTAACCTATCTCGGGTAGTATGCAGGCTCAACTCTGTAAAGCCTTAAAGTTGAGGTTGAGTTGAATAATGTTAAACAAGCCTTCTGAGACACAAAAAAAGTAATTATATTGGCAAGAAGATGAATCAAACAGCTATAATTTCCATATGCTACTAGTAGATTTGGGGTCTGCATGCATGTCAACCAAGACCAAAGAAGAATCACAGAAACTTGATTAGATTTTTCTTTTTCATGGGACATCTGCAACAGCTGCAGAGTCACCCATCATGCTATTTTATGAGGCAACTGATCCAGTAATAAGAATATAATACCATATCATAAAATGGTGTAAACTGAATTGAAGTCATATATATTCTCATGGAAAGAAAGGGAAAAAGGAGAAAAGATCAACCCAGTAAAGACGCTAACTGTACCTGATAAAATGGCTGATTAGAACCTTAAGGCAACTTTTAAGCTTGTGCAGTATCCATCCATGAACTAGATTCACAACAAACTGGTTCCATTCCACAAATTACAGCTCAATAGCCTAAAGCCAAAGTACTAGTTTTCAGCAAAATAAACAAGCTGGGAAAAGGAAACAAGATAAAGGAAATTAAAAAAACAATTTTTACTAAATGGCATTTGATCATTTGGGATTCAATTGTTTATCATTCTAGGAGGCATTTGGCATTCATCTGACAACAAATGATTTCAATTAGGAAGGATCTATCGATTTAGTACCAGGTCATATTTGTACTGAAGTAAAAATTACGAGCATAAATAAATAAAGGAAAAGTTAATGCAATGAAATGAGAACTGATTATATACCAAAACTTTTATGATTCACTTTCTGTCCTAAACGAAATGTGTATTGTGGGCCTGCAAAAACCAGAGCTTTTTGCTGATGCTGCCAGAGACTCTGCCTCCAGTTTGGAAATTTGATCCTGTAGTTCAGCTGCGAAAGCATAATTCTCACTCTCAATTGCACTCTGCAAATCTGCACTGCAGGGAAAGAAATTGAGACAACCCAGTAAAATTTTCACACTGAATCAATTAGCTACAACTCTAAAAATGGTCCCTAAAAACAAGGAAGAATGACAATATAACATATGACTCACCTTACACATATGATACTTCTAGCCTTATATTGAACTTCATCTTTGAGGATAATCCTAGTTGCCTTATTTTGCCTGGTTATTTCTGTCCAACCTTTTGAGAAAATCAATAATTAAGCATTTATGGACTCCATTTACTGGGAAGCTAATCCAAATGCACATGGACATGTGTTAAGGCACACAAGCATATGCAAATTTAAGATGTTAGACATTAACCTCATTAAGGTTATAGGAAAGAGTGCATAACAAGTCCTTAGTTGAGTAATCTTCGGAAACGAACTCCTAATGACTGTTTCTTGCATAAGCAGGATGAGAGACCTAGCCTATGAAAGCTTGTTTCTAAACTGCTGTGCAATTTTATTCTGCTCCATGTTTAAAGCGCACTGCAATTTCATGATATCAACCATCAAAGCTTGTGAGCAGAATAACTGAATTTGGAGAAAATTTTAAACCACTTTAGGATGTATAAACATGAATTGAAAGAAACAGCTTATCAAACCTGCATTTGAGTGCCAAGTCTAGCTGAAAAAAGAAATCAGTATATCCTCATTAGTAGTCTCGTTTGGCTCTGTGCTTGCATCCAACCCTTGTCACCCCCTTTAAAGAGACATCCAGCTTCAACCCTAACTTTTTTTGTCTCAGTCTCAAATGTAAAGTTTTGAACACACTGCTGCCAAAGACTTTGCCTGTTAATCCCTACATGGGTTTTCTTCACCAGTTTGACATGTCGTCTCCATGAAGAAGTTGATCCATGAAACCCGCCATTTCCAGACGTTAGTGTGCCTAAAGAAATCCCTTGTTTTTGTACCTGGGAATGAATATATAATTAGAGAACAGAGTAGAAATTAGGCGTATAGCTCTCTTTGCATCTGCATTAACACAATATCATCGTCAATTCAAGGGTGTTTATTGCAGAAATTAATCAAACAAGATTAAAATATCATATGAAAGATGATTAGAACCGTCAACTCATCAATTTACTAAAACCTCATAGGGTTCTAAACAATTAACCCAATAAAAAAAATACAAATGAAAAGAAAGTGATACTTACTACTCAATTAGTTCCAAGAAGTAAAATTGAGCATAATTCAAAAAAAATAACTTAATAAAGTTAATTAAAGAATTATATTTCCGTTTATTAAATAAAAGACAGAAGCGTATGCAACATTTGAACTGATTTAGATGTTAAATTCAGGTAGCACAATAGACTCGAATATAAGCACATGTAGAGAGAGAGAGAGTGTATATTAAAAACTAACTAGAAAGCTGCAGCGGCGAAACCTGACTTAAGAGGAAGCCACTCTTTCGACCTTAAATATTACAAATTTGTTTTGGGGTCTAAATATAGACATAGGAAGAACGATCCTTTGTAATAAGGATAATCCTATGGACCGTGTTATCTCGCGCATTTGTTGAGACATCCCCACCCGTCTATTTTGCCGTCTCCCACAAGAGAAAGCGAAAGAAGCTTGTGTTGTCTGGCTCTCTAGATAATAACTGCATTAGATTCAGTAACATATTACACATACCTTGGTGAACTCGTTTTGATAGTTTTTCTTCTGTCCTCTAAACTTTGGAGGAAGAACAAAAAGTAAAAACCTTAGATTGCATTCTGAAGAGGATTTTTTTTTTTTTTTTGCATCAATTAAGATATTTTCTAAGTAAACAAACTGGTTATTAACAAAAGTTTAAATCAACTTGATTTATTTAGTTGAGAATGATTCAATCCAACATGATACAAAAATAAACAATCTTATTTCACCAATGGAAAAAAACAGATAACTGCTGAACAAATAAAATAGTAAAAATCAGGAGCTATTTTTACATGATTAACAACCAAAAAACAAACCCCTCCGCGCTGCAAAACATATTGATGACATGAACAGAACAAATTACTGCTTTAATCACCACGCGAAACTGCTATTTGATGCCTAAGGCCGCTGATATACATATTTTGTTCTAGGGTCCACCAAAAGACCCTTTCCTCCATTCACTTCTAAATCATGCCTGCATCAACCACATAGTCCACCAAAATAACAATCCTACTTCCACAGCTCAAACTGTAAAAAAAAAAAGCCAATGTCACAAAACAAAGGAACCAGAAGACTCACTGAAACACAAAATCTGGGATGGTCAACTGCTCACGAGGAACATATCTAAACAATTGTAGAAGTCGATCAACATACACCACTTTCTTCCACACCTAAGGAATAACAATTAGTTATCAAACATTCAGAGGCAGTAAACTTCAGAAGTTAACGTCTCAATTACAATTCAATGAGAAACAATTTCACATATACCACATTATCCACAAACAATTGCATTGCAAAAATGGTGGCCTTCAAGTGGAATGTAGGGTGTAGAACATAAATTGCCTACATAGAGAAGATAGTGCAATCAGAACTAAGATCAGCTTTGTTATCTAAATAAAGGGAATTATTAATTGCATACATGCAGGTTGCGTTGATGCTTCCGACCAAGTATTTGCTGTAATCTTCTCATCCATCCCAAGTCTGGTTGGCTGTTTATTACAGAAACAGAAAAAGGTCAGTGGCATAGGCCAGTAATTATTAAAGGACTGTCACATGCAAAATATAGCTCCACAGCAGCCCATTTGAACTGCTGTCATGAAGAGCTTTGTTTATTAACATAAAAAATTTTCAAATCTCAAAATCCAAATGCTCAAGGCCACAGAGAGATATATTTCATAGTACTAGCGAAGAAACTCACGAAGAATGAGGTTCTTCAGGAAACTAGAAACCTAGTCAATTAAATACAAACTTCAATAGAAATATAGTATTCCCACTTTTTACCAAATCCAAATGCATGCCAAGTTCAACATATTGACAGTTTCCTAACCATGCTGTCAAAGTTCATTCAGCTTTCTACCTGATTTATGTTCTGTTGGAATGGACATGGGGATTTCTAAATACAAAGAAGGTGATCATGATGAAAGCAAGATTATTGGAAAAAGAAAATCAAAAGGCTTAAAAAATTTAGTGCACAAGACAACCATTTAAAAATTAAAACAGACATTGAATGTCACGAAAATAGTTGCTAGACTGTTTCAGTTCACACCATTATCAATGATACCAGACAAAACTCAGATGAGTCAATATAAGGAAGCATATCCCCTTCTCCAACTGTAAGCAAAAGATTACACTTGACTGACTCTGAAGAAAAAGCATTTCTCCTTTGTACTAATATTTTGTCACAGAAAGCTATACTAAACCCACCGATTTATTGGCCTGATTTAATATATATATATATATATATATATATATATATATATACACACACAAATATATAATAGCAGAACAAGGAGCAAAATAACCATAGGAAACAGACTGACCTTAATATAATTTAATACCTTAAAAATAAATGTTAAATTGACAATAAATCTAAATCAATCAGTAAATAACTCGGCTTTTCAACAGGCAAAGGCACAAAATATTGCAACCCAAACTTGGTATGCATGTTTGCAAGTTCACCAAAAAATACTTACAGCTGTAAAGATGCAGCAGAATGGAAGTACACAATAGTGTAAGGCTTCTGAATTAAGGGCTCAAATTCCTGAAATTTAAATTCAAAATACTTAGATGCAGCATCCACTTGTTGACAAGGGTTAAGAAGTCAATAAGTAAATCTGGATGAGAAGCATTTCCTATCACCAAGAAATACTAATTGTTTATAGACGCTAACAAGTAACAAATGTCAAACTGAAGCATGCTGTAACTAAATGACCTTCACTATGTGAAGTTGATAAGTAAATCTGGATGAGAAGCATTTTCTTACACCTAGAAATACTAATTGTTTATAGATGCTAACAAGTAACAAATGTCAAACTGAGGCATGCTGTAATTAAATTACCTTCACTACATGAAATATGTCAATAAGTAAATCTGAATGAGAAGCATTTCTAACACAAAGAAATATTAATTGTTCACAGATGATAACAAGTAACAAATGTCAAACAGAAGCATGCTGTAACTAAATTACCTTCACTACGTGAAGTATGAAAAGCTCAAGATCAAGACAACGGAGCAAAAAATGTGCTCCCACAACAACCATTACAGGGAGTCCCTCAGTATCTACCCCTCCACGGTACCTGAACAGTAACAACAGAGTTAACTCAATGATATGTGCCCAAAGAACTTCAAACCAAAATCCAAACCAGGGTTTATATTCTTTTAAAAGGAAACAAAATCGGTTCATACAAAAAAATTTGGAATGCCATCCAATAAAAATGGATTATTATCTGAAAATTTCACAGCTGCCATCAATTAATCTACCATATTAAACTTAATGGAGAATCAAATCAAGTAAGGCTTTCTTAAATATTTATATACATCTCCATTTCCTATCTAAAAACCATGCAATCAAAAAACAGAAAATATGAAAAACAATTAAGATATTCAGTCAGTATGTAAACCAAAAGATGTCTGAATGCTTACACAATCTTCATCTCTGCAATTTCAGAAAGATTAAGAGAATTTGCTTTAGACAGGTATCTTGAATGAAGTGAGTATTCTTCAGCAGCCGATAATGGGGGTCCACCAAGGTCACCAAATCCAAGCATTTTAGCACAATTCCACCCATGTTGTGCCTGAGCGGTTTTCTCCCATTGTTCCTTGTGTCTCTGATCTGGATCTTTAATCAAGGACATAAAGGCAGGATCCAAATACAAATCCAAATTTGATGAGTTCCTGTGCAAGCAATATTCATCAAATGAATTTTGGCCATTATTTCATCAGTATTATTATTATTTTTTTTAAAACCGTAAAAGATTGTATTGCATTAATATAGAAGAAATAGAAAAAAAAAAATGTGGAAGAAGCCAGTTCAACCCAAGAGAAGAGGGAAAGGGAGCAAAAAATATACAAAGATTTCAAAAAAAAAAACTGTATGGACCAAGATAACAAATGAACTAAAGTAGAGCTATACAAAAAACAGCAAGAACAACATCAAAAGAGGGCAATTTTTGTAAAGGCAGAAAAAGCTGCAAGATAATTCACTAGACAGATAAATAACCAGCCTACTTATTGCATGGCTTCATGAACAATAATACAAGCAAAATGAAGTTAGTTCTAAATAGTAAAATACTCATGACATTTATGCATGCCCTTCAAGAAAATTGTAACATATATTAATAAAGTAGGAAATATAATTGTAAGAAAAAAGAAGGAAAGATATACATTAGTAAAGCATAGCAAACCATGATAGACACAGATTCAAAATTCAACCAAACATTAAAATCTATCACTAAAAATTTTAAAACAAAGTATATTTCACAAAATTCAAAGTCTTTTATTAAGAAATTAACTGACCTACGTATCAAGCCAGCATCACTGACTGGAAGTTCAACAGGGTCTTGTGGTGACTTTGGCAGAGTCTTTTTGGGTAAAGGCTTTATTCTAATTTTACGTTCATCTAAAATTGTCCCACCATTTTCATCCCCAACATCAGCAGGAAGCTTCGAAATGGCCACCTCCTCCTCACACTTATTTCGAGGAAAATAAAGAGGAAGCAATCTACAATGTGAATGTACTACTAATATGAGAAAATACATTCAACATAAAAAATATTAAAATATATCAATTACAAAAATAATAGCAAGTGACACAAGACAAATAAGGCATTATGATAATTCATTTGAATAAGGGGAATACTTTGCATCTGCAAAGCAAATAAATTAAATTATAATATGAGTATACCTTTTATATATTTCTGTATCAGATGATGTCGTAGTGCAAAAAACAACAGCAGTAATTTTATCTTTCTGTTTCTCAAGAAACCGCCGAACAGTCCCTGAAGATAGAGCAAACAAATGATAAAGTAAAGATAATGAGATAGCAAAAAAAAAAAAAAAAAAAATCACCGATCAGTGCTGGCATTTATCAGCAGTTATTTTGTCACTTGTGAAAAACAATGGCTCCATACTTTTTTTTAATTATTATTATTATTTATAATAGAATTAGACAATATAATCTATAAGTTCTGAAAGGAAAAAAACTTTAAACTTTTGCAAATTAGTAATTATAGTCACATATTCTACAATAGCAAAATTTGCAAGCATGAATTTACATCTAAATTGCTCATATAACTTAATACATGATAGGAATTCCCAAATATTCATGATTTGTAACATCAGCATTATCAACAGAGCTGCACAAAGGAAAATTTCTTACTTATAGCCACATGTGCAGCTGGTTCACGTGGATAGTTTTTAGACTCTGTGTATATGCAACCCATAGCAATGCTGCATTCATGCATATTAAAAAGGAGTTTGACATTTACACAACTATAGAAGCATAATAGATAGACAGACTTCAAGAAAGAAAACATGTATCGTTTGTTACCAAACAACCTCTTAAGCACATTTTCAATGAGGAGTTCCAGGCAAGATCGATAGCAGTGACTAAGAGCATTCTCTGCAGCAGTATGATATTTAACAGCATACTTGGGACCAACAGTATGGATAACTCTCCTAAAACATCATTAAAAGAAAAAGATTATATCAGTTTCCAGCAATTCAGAAATTTGTGAATCTAGAATTTTTAAGCATAAATAGTGAAATATGGACCTTGAAATGAAGTGCATCAGATATCACCATAAAATCAAAGATGCTAGAGCCCTAAATTCAGCAGCACAGTACAGCAGACTGCGCTGGCATGAAAAACCAAGCATGCCCAGGCAGAGTTTAAAAAAAAATTAACTAATTACAAGATCTGAATGTAGGGACTTACTAGAGAAACATTCTAAAACTGATGACTCCCCAATCTACTATAAAGGCATCTCATTTGACCCAATCAATAATAGTCCCATTATATGACAGTAAAAATGTGATGCCACGTGTAAAGGGAAACAGAATACAAGAATGAGCTTCAAGACACTTGAATATATTCTCTCTTATTCTACCTGCAGGTATTAGAAAAAGCAACAGTCTACCCACCTGGCAGGAAGATCATATGCGTTAGTTACTTTAGCCATCCCTGTTCGGCATCCACCCTGTAAAGAAAAAGAAAGTACATCATGTCAATATCACTCCTCGCTTTCTATCTTCTGATACTGTTTCAACAATTAGGCAAAATAAAAAGCTTTGAACAACACATGCTTCCTTTCTAAATATGCACTTGCAAACCATCACAGATCTAATGTGCAAACATTTTAAAGTTACAGGTAGTTATTGGGTAGTGTATAATCAACGGAACCCACAATTAAACCCACATGTGATATGATCATGTTCCATTGACGTAATAGTAAAGTGAGAATTTTTGGATAGAATCTAGACAACAAAACATTTACAATTAATATACCAGCGTAGCACATTCTTCTGCAAGACCAGGCCCAGCAGCTGCATGCAGACCAGGGCTGCTGTGTGCTTCATCCAAGTTCTGTTGTCAATCCACAAGAGAATTGAATGAGATCAAATATTAACTAGCTCATTTCATCCTATTATTACCCTGTTTACCAATAATTCATGCTTTTCCAGGCACTTAAACAAGTGGTGCATAGCAATGAAACACAAATCAGCTTCCACCATTTTGAATTTCCCAGTTAAGTAAATATCAACTGCAAGGACATGCAAAATACAATCTATAATGAATTTACATGGACCAAAAACAGGCTATAGATGTACCACATATGTGATTAATCAAATAGAACTTTCTGGAACGTTTTCTGGAGACTCAAGAAGCTTATATAACCACTCCTCATAAAAGAAACTTCCTAGAGATGGTTATGCAAACCCATAGTATAACCATGAAAATTACAAACTCAAATCAGCAGTATTAATCTGATCCAGCAAGACTCTACATCAATTCTAAATGTATTCAGAAAAAAGTTCATATACAAGTATATATATGAGCTAACTAACACAAGCAAAGAATAAATACTTAGATTCTGGCAAGTATCATTAAACTTGTGTTTTAACACCAAGTAATTATCCACCAATTCAGCCCTCCTATCACACTCAGTACAAATTCAGAAGTTAAAGTCTTTCTGAAAACACAAATATACCAAAATTTATGCCCAAGTGTCACAAGGAGACAAAGCAAAAAGAGAAACATAACCACAGGCCCTTGTCATAGATATAAATCAAAAAAGAATGCATATGTATTTACCGCTTACCTCATTTGTAGAATTTACAACAGCATCTACTTCAAGATTCCAGGGGTTTCCCCTCCACAAATATATTTTCAAGTTAATCTCATGATCCATGGGAAACCTAGAAAGCATCTCATTGTTACTACTTTCAGCTCCCGACGAAGACGTTAAGGGATCAGGGAAATATGAATTAGAAAAAGAAGGATCTTCATTCTCGTACACCAAAGAAGACCTGTGCTCTGCATCAACCCACCGTGGAACTTGATGCAAAGCCACAATAGCATCCCCACTATCACTCGGTAACCCACCCCGTGGCGTGGCTGTCGCCACAGTCCTGTACATTTTTGCCCCACCCAATCAAAATATCACTTTCCCTAACCTCTAGATTCCCTCTCAGAGTTTCTAACTTTTTAACTATTCACATATATTTCAAAATGCGAAAGAAAACTAATTGCAATATTTACCCTGAAAACAACAAAGATAGAACCTCCATCAATGCCGAAATCACCATACACGAACTAGGAATAAAGGACAAAAGATGAGCCAATTTTAACAAATACAGAAAAATTGGCTTAACTGTACTCATAAAACCCTTTAATGAAATTCGTCAATGGGATTGACAAAAATAAGCATCAGAAAGAAATTAAAATCCTGAAAATGAGAGTCGAGAGACCGTACCAGTAATTGAGAACCTGGATTTTCGTAAACGGGTTTTTAATTTTAGTAACTATTATTATTATTATTGCTGTACAATGCGCTGGCTCTTACAAAAGCTAGTTAGAATTGCAGTTTGTCTTTTGTGTTGCGTGGTTGTTTTGTTGACTAAAAATCTAGAGCCACCCACTATTTTTGCATAAATTTCAAAATAAACCCTGCGTTTTCATCAAAAAAATCCTTAACATGCTTTTTCTTTTCGCTAATTTCGAACTGTACGATCGTTTTATTGCTATTCCCATACCCGTATCCCAATATTACATTCAGATGTGTTAATAAACCTATGTTTCAAATATTGAATGAATGTGGTCTCAAGGAAATGATAAAAAGTAGAGGCAACTTAAATGGTAAGGTAAAAATCTGTTTTGATTTATCCAATTTATGATTGCATGAAGTTATTCAAGGGATGATTCTTTAAATCTTGCATCATTTTCTGCGTACTTTTGGTTTTCCTCTGCAAAAAGAGGCTCAACCCAGTTTATTATATCGAACAAGAACTGAATGAACAGGTAATTGGTAATCACACAAACAAGCTGGGACATCAAACCATTGAAGAGATTAAGAAAGTCAAGTTGAGGCAACTCAGGACCAGGAACTGACTCGATTTCAGAGAATCTAGAAAAAAAAACCCAGCTTTAGCTGAAACATTCAGAAACTCAAATGATCAGCTATACCTACAAATCTCATAATAAATTAGCCTCCATAGACATTAAGTCCCTAGAGACTGGCGAAGCAATAAGATAGTGAAAATCACATCTAACATCCATAACATGATGCACCAACCATTCTTTTGATTGGTATTGGCTTTGTGCCAGAAGATGGAATCAGTATTACCTATAGATGAATCCCCCACTTTATATATTTTGGAATTGATTTGATCAGAATTATCATGATATTTATCTAGACGACCGCTTCAAAGTCATAGTGAATTTCCCAGCTACACTTCTATTCAAATGAAATTCTGGCACCGAAACAGTTCTCTTTTTCTTTTTCTAAAAATAGTGAACAGAATAGAAAATGAAAATAAATTCCATTTATGCTAGCAGAAAAATATGAAGTCAAAGCCTAGCACTAACTGAATTCCCTACCAGTACTTTTTTTTTTTTTTTTCAACCTAAATGAAATAAACCGAAATCTATCCCATCAGTAGAGAGACGCATGGAAGTGTTTATCCCTCTTACATTATTGGAGGAAAAAATATAATAAAAATATTATCCCTGGAAACACCAATAATAATAGATATCCGATATAATACCTGGATTTGAATATAGAAGAATGGTAGCTGAAGCAGCCAGAGGAGTCATGGAGTAGGGTAGCACGTGAAATGGTGAGGAAGACGCAGAAGAACAAGAAGAACTAAAACGCCTCGCCGTTGTTACGAAGATTATTGGTTTTGGGGCTGAGTTTTGTCTCTTAACATTTAATGCGTCAGATGCTCGTGTCAGTCTGTTCATCAAATCATTTAGATGCTTAAGGTGTCTTCCAGATTATGTTTTATATCTCAAGGTGGACTGACGATGTGACTTGGGTCGTCTTCGATTACTCAAATTATTTCCCCTCTTCGTTTATTAAGTCTTTACAAGAAAGAGGTTAAGCCCATACATAGATGATAGGCCGACGGACTTACCGCCACCCAACAGTCCTGTTAAAGATAAAATTATACCTTTTAATTTAACTATTTAATTATTAATTATTTCTGTTTAATTTTTAATATTTTATTAAAATTATTAATTTTTTTATTAAAAAATAAAAATAAAATATATTATTTAAATATATAAATATAAATATTTTTAAAAAATATTAAAAATAAAAAATAAATAGTCATTGTGACCATCTATATTGATCATTGAAAAATAAATCAAATAATAAAAAACGATTACTTGATTCTTGAAGTGATCAAATTGATCGTTTATATTATCAACCATAACTAAAAATGGTTGATAGAGTTAAGACTAACTTTTTCAACTAATCTAATCATGATTGATGACAGAGGTGATCGTATATGATCACCTCTATCAAAGAAAGAAACAATTGATGTGGTCACTTTTGTCAAATGGTATGACCGAGCTGATGAACCAGATAACTATTTTTAGTTATCTAGCTTATTTTTTGGTAATAATGACTTATTTTTTAATTTTATTTTTAATTTATTTATATTCTCTTAAAAAATTTTAAATATTTTTATAATTTATTTTAATAATTTTATTATTTTTATTTTTAAATTTTTTTATTAAAAAGATGAAATAATCGTTCTAAATATTAATATTTAACTATTAATCTTTAAATTTAATTAATTATTTTAATTAATAAATAGATTATTGAGTGTTGGAAAGTTAAAAGTTGAGATTTTGTTCCGAGAGAAATTTTGGGTGGGAATATGTCCTTTGGCCTAGATTATATTGCTCTCTTTATCTATCTTCTCTTCCTCAGCAGAATCCAAATCTATTTGAGAAAGCTTTTTATTGTTTGGCGTCTAGGTTGGTGCTTCTCTTCTCATATTTATTTCAAGATGAGTTCTTTCAGCTTATTTATTGTGTTTTGAGAATATAAATATGACTTTTAGGGATCTTTGGAGGAGTTGTTTAGTGCTTGTACTTTAGATAGTATATGGCTGGTTAATAGGTAGGTTTTCGGTGAAGCACGATTAAGACTCATATTATCTTCAGGTGTCTTAGGAGATTTCTTATAACGACGAAGTCTGACATTATGTGGAGTTGGAGAACTCGTTAGCCAGGGATGTGACTTTTTTGGGTGCACAGAAGGAAAGCTTCCAATCGAGTCATATCAGAACAATGCCCAGTGTTGAACAAATGGGAGATGACATCTCTTCATCGAATATGGGTGCCACTTCAACCAATGCAAGAGATGCAGTCCACAATACTGTGGCTGAGTTAGTATAGATCAAAGACTGTTATGGGTTCTCTAGTTTTGTATGAATGCAGTATTAAAAAGAGATTATCTAAATTCAATTTGATAGTGCTGGAGGAAATGATGGAATGGGAATTGGAGAAAGGCTTGGAATTTCAATAACGTTATCAAAATGAAAAGTAGCAGAAAACTCAATTTTGAAATGAAATATATGATACTTTTAATTCAATTGAGGTTTAGTATCACTAAATCAACTTATTATAATCGTGTTATCAGAGATAGAAATAGAACATGGAAGATTACGAAAACAACTAAATATACCAAGAGTCACTCTTCCGTATGTGCTTGGATAGTAGGGTTTTTACCCGCATAATGGATTAGATGGTGTGTAGATCATGATCCTAATCGTTACACAAAAATAAATTTACCTAAATATTTGATGAAAGCATAATATAGCAGCTGAAGAAGCAAACAGAGGAATTATAATTTGGTGTAGCAGGTGAAATGGTGGGTCGGTGAAGATAGTGAGCTTGATTGCTCAAGTTGCTTAGAAGAGTGTTCAAGGATGAGTGGCAAGAAATTGAGAAACAGAAATTTAGTAAGGCAAGATGGTGCACAAAAAAATGCTTATCATTTCATTGCTAAGTGATTCTATATATGGATGAGCTCGGTTATATGATCGTTGAAGCTTCATGGAGCTTTTGGTGGGCAAGCTTTGTTTCTGGATATTGTTGTGTTGTCCCTCGACCTAGGAGAAAACTGTTATTAAGATTTTTGAGTTTTACGATAACTGCGTGGCTGGTGAATGGGAGAGGGGAAAATGTGGAGAAAACCATGGCTGGCCGTCCCTCCATGCAGCGGGGAGGGAGAGATAACTAGGAGGGCAAAATAAACGGTTGACATTATTAATCAACCCAAGTTCAAAGAACAACAGGGAGATCAAGAATTTCTCTCCATTGTCAGCTCGACGATGATTTGCTTAATTTACTAGAACAACAAAACCATTGGATTTATTTCTTTTACGTGCGACTTATTACATATCAAACCTTATTATTAAGTTGCCTCCAACCAACTAGAACAACAAACTAAAGAGAAAACAGGCTGCTAGCCATGGTTTGATACCATGGAGCCACGAACCATCAAAATCTGCTACTGTTCTTCTTCCAATCCTCTATGAGCTCCTTCAACATCTTCTCAGAACTGCCCTCAACTCCAACAGCTTTCCTTGCCTCTTCTCCAATATTCCTGGCTTGCTCTCTCAGTGGGTTGTTTTCCATCAAGTCTTTAATTTTCTCCCCAATGTCCTCTCCTTTCACCAGCTGCTCTGTACCCCAGCCCCAGCTCTTGACCCACATGCCCAATCCAATTTTCTCAATTACCTCAGCATTGAGCTTCTGATCCCCAGTCTGTGGCCACAATAGCATTGGTATGCCATGCCACGCAGCCTCCATCAGTGAGTTCCATCCACCATGAGTAACAAACCCACCAACACCCCTGTGACCCAGTATTTCTTGTTGATTTACCCACTGCTTTGTCAACAACCCACGATTCTTAATCCTCTCCATGAATTCACGACCCAACAGATCATCTAAACTTTCTTCATCCTCGTCTACTTTTTTACCTTTCACCACCCAAAGAAATCTATTCCCACTTCTTACTAACCCATCTCCAAGCTCCTTTATTTGTTCACTAGACAAGCCGTACTTACTGCCAAAACAAACATACACCACTGATCCTTCACGTTGTTCGTCAAGCCACTTCACAGGTCCACTGCATTCAATTTTCTCAAACTCACATGGCAAAAGTGGTCCAATGCTATAGATGGGTGGAAGCCCACGTACAGCTCTTTTGCCGTTAACCGCATGTAGATTGTCGGCTTCTAGAGCTTCAAATGAGTTAAGTATAATCCCATTTGATTTTGAGAAGTTCTGACCGTTTTGTATGAACATAGTGCTAAAGAGATTATTAAAATTTTTAAGAAGTGGGGGGATTGATGAAATGGGAATGGGAGAAAACCCTGGAATTTCAACATCGGAATCGAATATACCCAAACTGGATCTGGACGCCACGTAAGAGGGAAAAGACTCGCAGAAATAACACATTCTCGCGGATGATGTGAAGAAGATGTAGTTAGGTATACCTAAGCTTGTGGTAACTGGAAGAACAGAGGAAGTCAAGGTAACATCCAAAACAAGAGCAGAGAGAGGAGGAGACATTGAAGAGAGGATAGGAGTGAGAAGATGAGAAGATCGACGAATGGCTTCCCACTGGAGGCAAAATCGGTCTACAGAATTGGCAGAAGTGGGATCAATAGGAAGCAGATGAAACTGCTTTTCGGTGATCTGAGAATAAGTAGAGAAGAGAGTAGATAAAAGTTGAGACTCGGAAACTGAGGCAGATGGGTTGGTCGTAATTACAGTGACACGGCAGTGACGTTGAACAAGCAGTGCAGCTAGTCGAAGAAAGGGCATAAAATGTCCCATACCAGAGCTTGGAAGAATAGCTACATGTGGATAAGAGTTTAGTTCATCGGAAGTTGACATCTTTTCAGATGCCTGCGAATGGAGACTGCGCTTCTACCAGAGAAAATTGGGAAAGAAGAGATTTTCCACTTCTATCTATAATTCCAAGAATGTATCTTCCATATAGGACCGTTAGGTTTTTGTCCGGTGACTGGGTAGTGTAGGCCTGCTTTTAATACCTCTGTCCCCGCACGCGCAGGACTTGCCATAGTGCAGATAATGACTGAAATAACCGGAAACTAATGGAATATTTTCATCCGCAGTCGGATTTTACGTGGTTTTTAATTTTTAAAAAAAATTAAATTATTTTAAATCATAAATTAAATTAAATTAAGCTAAAAAGTTAAATTAATTATTTTAATTATATTAAATTTAATAAATAATAATCTTATTTATAACACAAAATAAACATACGAAATATATATAAAAGTAAAATAATAAAATAAATTATATATTTAATTATTTATTAAAAAATTCTATTAAATACAATTTTATATACATATATATATATATAATACAATTTATGATAACTGTTTTTCTAAAATTAATCAATTGAGTGTTGGATTTAAGCACAATCTAAATTTAAGTTTAAACTTGTTTTCGGTTTGTTTAAATTTGAATGATTAAAATAATATTATTTTAATACATATTAATCAGAATAATTATATTTTGATATGTATTGATAAAAATGATATTATTTTAATCAATTTAAATCGAATTTCTTATACAAAAGAATTCATATAGGATTTGTTCTATTCAAATTTAACTCTAGATCTAATTTTGCAGCTGAAGACAAGTCATAATGTCAACACCAACCATGCAACTTCAATAAAAGAAAGACCACTACATATTTAAACATAACAATACAAAATTAACTAAATCCAGACCCCAAGTCGCTAAAAGCTGCGTATACTCAAGGTTACAATTTCATATCAAGCCTTGACTTTGCAAAATTAAGGGGAATGCTCAAAAAATACCACAAAATTGTTTTGTTCTTAACAATGATCTAGAAGACCGCGTCTCATCTGAGAAGTTTCAAAGCTAAGACTGAAATTTACAGGATAAACTTCCAGGATCATCATTCCATGACCATCAAACATACAATCTAAGGGCACTCATTTCCTTGCATGTATTAAATCTCAAATAAAGTCGACCTCCATTCTTAAGAGCTTGGGCAGTAGCTGAAGTTGAATAGCCACCCGACCACCCACCACCCCCCCGCCCCCCCAACCATTGCTCAGTCCTGACAATGCGTTTCTTCAATAAGGAAGCACAATCAGCCACTTACCACTCACGAGATAACCAACCTGAAAACAAAGTGTTTTAGGTAATCAATAAGAGTAGAAAACCTTTTAGCATGTCTAGGAAAATGAAAACAGACAATTCATATGAAAGAATAAACTCGCATGAGAAGTTGAGAGATTAAAAGTTGAGCGATCTTCAACCAACCCTTGTTGGAAACATAATGAAGTGCAGTACAAAGATATTGGGTTTCAGCAAGGTAGTTCAATTCAACTAAGAGATTTTAAATAATTCAAGCAATGGGGCTGGTGGGTAAGTTGTATTAATAGCCAAGCCTCTTACACTTCTTGTCATGAGCTTGCATCTGCACAGAAGAATAAGTTATTAGGTGACTAAATTACAATAACAAGTTGTAATGGTAGACTAGTGAGATTTCAAGTTGAGAGTAAAGATGAGGAAGGTGAACAGAAACAGGGTGCCACAAAGGGGTGACCTGAGAACACAAACAACATTAACTAGCCAGCCCATCATTCTGCTCCAACAATTAATGAATCTGTGTTCTCAGGTGGCACTCCTCTGGGGTGTACCATCTGTTGTTGTATTTGTTCTCTGCCAGCAGCATGAGACTCGATGATGTTTTTATTTTTCTTATGCTGCTTCCCTTATATGAGGATTTTAGATATCGTTTCATGTCACTATGTTGTCATTCTATCAACACCACACAGAATGTCGTCATATTTTACACATCTTGCTCAGAAAACTCCAACTTCAACAATTTATGTGAAAATTTCTAACTTTCTTAGAAAAATATATAGAAATTGAAATTCTCATCTCGCACGGAAAGTAGAAGACACTATTGTGCACTTGCATAGTTGAATACACCTAAATCCTTACAAATTGAATCTAGATCAATAAATAAATTTGTTAATTGATATCTTGTAAATATAGGAGATAAATTCCTATATAATAAAAGTAAGATATAGAGATAAAATATAAATGAACAAGTTCTTGAATTGTTAAGACTCATTATTCTCGTTATTTTTAAATAGAATGACTCATATTCACATTTTAAGTTATCATATATGTTAATAACAAATCTAATCACTACATGTTATTTGTGTAACCAGTTACTCACTTATATCATGATTAGTCATTTCTTCGATGTGATTCTCGTGTTGTTTTTTAAGAAAAAATCTAATTACAAAACAATTGTTCTAATTTTTGAAATTTGAGTAGGTATTCAATAACTCTTCATCTTTTTACATAAAAAGAATGTCACGTGAATTATTAGGACTACTATATATAACACACGACTAAAATGACACGTCCATCCAATCAAGCTCAACTACACAAGAACTCTTTTTTATGTAGCTTGAATTTTAATTAGCTGTATCTTTCTTTTTTTTTTACAATGAATTATATAATAAACTAAATTTGCAATGAACGTAAGTACATTTTGATTCAAAAGAAATTCCTTGGCTAAAGTGCATATCCCACTAGGCAGAGTATGGTCAAAATTGCCCAGTGTTTTGGCATTGTCAGCCAGTACCCTTATAGCATTGTTGACTGCAAATGTGTAAGTTATACAAGGGAAAGTAGGAGTGAGCTTTGTGAGCACTTCTTTGTAGCAAACTTTTATTCCGTATCTGCAAGTTAATATTAAAGGATAAGAGTTTTCCTATAATTTTAGTGTGCTTACATGTTTTCGTTTCATTCTTTACTCTCTTGTAAACTTATTGGTTAGGTAGTTGATGACTGGAAGATATGTCATCACAATCACTGGGTTCCTTTCTCCAATAATGACTAGCAAGGTGATTGTCCTATGCGGGATGATGTATTAGTGTTGTCTCCTTTGGTGGTTACAACCAAAACATCATTGTGAGGGACCATATTTTCGAATACCACTTATATGTGATCAATGAGAGTGATTAGAGCAATGCAGTCATTATAGCGGGTGAGCAAAGTAGGATTCTCTCTTAGTTTTTTTGTATATTATTTCTTGATTCGCCCCTATTTCCTTTCTTTTCCTTGTCAACATGTTTTCATTCTTTGTAGGGGTGCTAGTAAAAGCTTTCAAGTCACGTTATCTAATGTGACTATGAAGCTATCTATCCTTGGTGTCTTTCGAACATCTTTCAAAAAAGGGTTTAGGCACACATTCTTTGACCTATAGTTTTGTCTAAAATTTTGTGTATGGCTGGATTTGACCTATACGAACTTCTTTTAAAAAAATGTTGACTATAAAGTGGATTTGAAGTAAATATATTAAGCTTTATTTTTAAGTTTTTGAACGAGTTAGAAATGAATTATTCAAATCCAAACGTAAATATGAACACAAATTATAGTTTTGAAAATCAATGAATACGAATCCAAACATGAACTATACGAATACGAATTCAAACTTAAATTAAAAATTTATTAATTATATTTTTAAAAAATATAAATATGAATGATACAAATTAAATGTAAATGCGAATATAAATATAAACTGAATGCAAACTGAATTATGTGAACCTAACTTGAATCCAAATTTCACTATAAAAAAATTTGACGAACACGAACCTGAATATGAACTGATCATATCAAACAAATCTGAATACGAACATATACATATTTGTGGTTCATTCAGATCGAATCCAACCCTGGTTGACTACCTATGATCAATGCTCGAACTTATTCTTCTAACCTTTGAGAATTAAACATTAAAGTGCTCCAAGTACTTCTTAAGGTTTCATCTTTTTTTACATGCATATTTCTTAGATGGCTCATTGGCATAGAAAACCTTCTAGTTGTCTGGAACTGTCTGAGGAATTGTGTAAACTATTTCTAATAGATGATGGAGCTAGCCGGTGGCTTCTTAAACCACATTTTTGTTCTTCTAGTGAGTGGGACTACCAAACAACATCTAGCTAAGTTAAAGAAATAGTAGAGCTTTATTATGTCGTTAAATGAATCCGAGTGATTCAGTGTCACTCGTTTCCATCAAATGCAACCATTGAAGGCATTTTAAAGTTGTTAGGCAAAGGGGGATGACGCACTATTAGGAAGAAAAAGGGTTTCTCCAATTCCAACATTCAGGTTGTTGCCTTGGGCCACTTAAACGTCAATATAAGCCCATGCAGTGGAATACTTGCGAGGTTGTTCTTGACCGTTTTCTTCGGAGAGCCTTGTCAAGAATGTAGGGGGTGTGTAAATACGGTCTTTGGGCCTAGCAACTCAAGTTGCCTAGCCTGTCAAAGACAATCTTTGACCCATTGTGTGGTGGCATAAAGTTAATGGAATCAGCTCAATGTTTAGTATTCTTTGCATGTTTAGAAATGATGTCTTTTTAACATGAGTCATCACCTGCACATTGAAAGTAGACACCTTTGTGGTGTGGATTATTATCTTCATGTCATATGTTAACACCTTGTAGGAAAGCAACAAGTCCATGGCTTGTAGCACATTGGAAAGGTTTTTGGGTCTTCTACTCGTAAGCACTATGTTATTATCTTTACTATTAGAGATGAGAGTTAATCGTATGAGAAATTTATAATCTTATAATGATTAGTCGTTATGAGAAGATATGAATCCTTATTACTGTTATAGGGATAATAGTATTCATTTATTAGATAAAAATGTTGATGACATTCACCAGAACACTGATAACAACATTCAATTGTACCTCCACATCAAATGTTATTAATTGTATTCTAATTACTAGTGCTAATTTGTTTTCAACAAGTATAAGGTGTTTTACAAGTGGGACAATCTAATTGGCTTTATAAGCCTGATTACTTGGAGTATTATTTGATTTTATGTTTCTTCCAAGTGAAGCCATGGGAAAATAAAAACAACTTTTCAAGCCCCTATTTAACACCAATTTGGTGATGGTAAAAATTCATCAATAAAAAATATTTAAGTATAATTCTATACAAACAATAGTGAATAAATTACTATTTTTAAAATAGTTTGACTTATTAATTATAAGTTTACGTTTATGTTTACTGTTATATTGTTAAATTTTACTAAAAACAATCTAACAAATTAATAGCATGAGTATACAAATTGTTATCCACCTATCATCGTTATCTCATAAAACTATGAGTGATTGAGAAGGTAGAAATAAAATGTAATCACGCCCTTCTATTAACTGAAATTTCTTCTACTCAAACTTTAACATTTTATTTATAACTTTTAATCTTTTATTATTTGGAACAATCTTTGGCATCACCTTTCCAGTATATGAAGGACACAGTTAAGAATAAGGAAATTTAAATAAAAA
Organism: Anacardium occidentale; assembly: GCA_026122585.1. Lineage (NCBI taxonomy): Eukaryota > Viridiplantae > Streptophyta > Magnoliopsida > Sapindales > Anacardiaceae > Anacardium > Anacardium occidentale. Next base: position 53,756 of record JAJEJH010000778.1, read on the forward strand.
TTTGATGATAATTAATTTTGAGGCAGATATGAGATGTACAGATGAAGTTCAATCATAAATGGATTCACGTTCTCAAAGCAAAGCTTCTTATCCGCCGCTGTGTAAGATATTAGAACCTGCAACACATGAACATAGAAAAATATCAGAGAAAAATACAAAGAAATATGTGGCCGACGTGAGATCCAGTTGGCCATTTATGATTGACTTAATCAAAGAAAGCAACGCGTTATCAACACTGAAAAGGACGCTTCCCAATATTTATTGACCAACTAATTCATTGAAAACCACATCCACACATCCATTTTTTATCTCTCAATTTTTGCTGCATCTCTCAAGCTCTAAACATATCTCTTCTACATTTGTTCTCTGAAACAAGCATGGATTCTCCTCCTCACAACCAACCCACGAAGCATCGCCATCATCAACCATCTTCTTCTGAGCTGCTCTCTAGTGCAAAATTGATAGCTGAGGCGGCCAAAAGCTCCGTCAATCATGAATCTGACAAGGTGGACAAGGGAAGAGTTGCTGGGGCTGCTGCCGATCTTCTTGGTGCGGCTTCTCACTATGGCAAACTGGAAGAGAAGAGCTTTGGTAAGTATATGGAAAAGGCTGAGAATTATCTTCATCAGTACCAATCTTCCCATTCCACCACAACCACCACCAACGCCCCTCCCAATTCCGCCCTCGCCCATCATACATCCTCTGCTACCTCACACTCATCGCTTGCTTCTAGTGATGACGATGGGAAATCTGGAAGTGGGTTCGGAGACTACTTCAAGATGGCTGAAGGTTTCTTGAAGAAACATTAAAATCAATCAAGTAGCTAGATGTGTAATTGGGTGACTTATTTGGTGAATTGTGAAATATATTTGTGGCTTTTCTTAAGGAATTTCTTGTTTTTGTGTCATTATAAACTCTATAGCATGCTATGATTGAACACCTGATCTCTGATATGTAGAATTATAAAGGTTGGATCGAAATAGGAAATAAAGTTTTTGTCTCATCATTCATGGATGTTCAAAGTCCTGAATTCTGCGTGTTGGCTTGGTCAGAGTCAGCTCTTGGTTGAAAAGTCCTACATGCTGCTACTTTTTAATTATTTTTAGTTTAATTTTAAGAAAAGAAGAACTTTCGAGTCGATGGTAAACAAGGTAATTCATAGAAAACACTTCATATCAATCTAATTTATGTAGTTACCTATAACAAATCATAACAATTTTAATGTCTTAAAAAATCAATTATCTAGCCAGTGATGAAAATTAGAAAAATAGTTTTTTTAAATAAAAATTAAAAAATAAATTATATAAAAATAGTTAAAATAAAAATAAAAATAAAAATTTAATAACTTGGGTGGCAATCCCAAAGTTCAGACAAAATATTAAATAAATTCATAGGACGTAACTAACAGATTCCACTCTCATTTTCTTTATGCAAAACAGACAGCTCACTCCCAATTGTTTTGGTCTTGCATGTACACCCACGACCCACTTTCATGTCATGTCGTCTTGGTTCCTGGGATTCTTCCTAGGAATTCTGCTGGACCTTCGTGGTACATCGATAACTATGCATACAACTATCATATTTAACAAAAAATTTAAATCTTGAAACACATATTATATTATAATTATATTATATACACATATTTATATAAATATTTATAAACAAAATTCATGATCATGATAAAAAATTAAACAATATGTCTCATTTGTTTACAACGTTTGTGAGTGTAAAACATTTCATCTTTATATACTCCAAATAACAATTTATCTTCTTGTTATTTCAAAAGATCACAATCGTGTTATTGTCATATAGATCACAAGCAGTCCAATCATAGAATCAATCATTCGGAACTCAAAGATGTAATTTTTCAATCATATTATCTGAATGGTTACCCTATAACATGCTATGTATTCTACATACATGGTCGAAGGATAAGTCAGTGTAGGATATCTGTATGGAAAGCAACATGGAAAATCATTCCTGGTTAGGAAGGCAAGGAGTGCGAAGAAGCCTTTGGCGTTGGTGCATGTATATATTTGCGGGCCAATCAACGCTTGAACAAGAGCGAATATATATATATTTTTGTTTACTGATGCTTTACTTGGACCGAAATTCCATATTTTACATTTTATATAACTAGTGGGTTGATAATGCTTTGTGCCATAATTATATTTGCCGTCCGATTTCGACTTTTCCTTACTATTTTCTTTGTTCCGGTTGTTGTCTCTTCTCTGCCTACCAACACATAGTATACGAGGTTCAGCTTTCAAGAATCAATTTATTAAGATTATTGATGAGATTGATCATTGTTCTTTACATTTGAACCGGAATAAGTAAGCATTGAGCTTGAAAAGTAATTGTAAAAGATATGTTTACATACATGTAAACTCTTTGAAATTCGGTATCCCCAGGAGAGGCCAAGTTATTGACGAGATTCAGAAGCAGAAGCCTGTTGCCGGAACTTTCCCTGTTCTTCTGATTGTATTTGCCTTTGCTTTTGCTTTCAACTCATCATTTCTTCGCTTCTCTTCTGCTTGTGCTCTTGCTCCTCCTGCAATCTGATCAATAGATTCCATTTCACTGCGGAATTTTGTCATCGCTTTCAACCTTCTTTCCTCCAAGTGTCTCTGCAGCTCCAAAAACTTGGTTGTCAATTGACTCAGTATATAAAAACCAATTTCGATTGGATTTTTTTCAGAATATATATATAGCAGTATACCTCTGCTCTATCAAGTTTGCTTCTGGCTTTCTTCTTCTTTTTTTCCTCCCAGGAATTAATTGTCTCATTTAACTTCTCATACCTGAAAATCATATTCTGCCCATTAATGAAGAAGTATCTTCAAACTACGAGGAACGCATTGCAAATTAAATTTGAACGTTAAACATTGAATAGCATGGTAGGGACGTCTCTTGTCCCTTGGAAGGAGAACAACAAACCACTCAAAATGCATGAATCAGTACCTTTCTTTGATCTTGGTCATCTCTGATTTCTCCCAGGTATCTGCTTCTGTTTCATCTGTTCCGGGTTTTACCGAACTCTGTCTTTTGGTTCCGGGTGATGTGATTGTAGGTTTAAAGGATGGAGGAGCATCGGGTTTTCTTGCCTCCGTTACAGGTTTGATGGGAGCTTTTTGCCCTTCTCCATAATCAAAAGTTGGAGTCTTTTTCATTGATGGAGCAGGATCAGTGATCTCTGATGGTGTTCTTTTAAATGTTGTAGTATCAGATCTATCCAGAACCTCATCAGCAAAACTCAGAGTCTTTTTCTTTGGAGGACCGATGGCTTTTTCAGGTGCCTTCTGCACGGCAGCAATTTCTGATATTTCATCAACTGGAGCTCCTGAATTCATCATTGCATTTTCTCCTGGTTCATACAGTTCAATTATATCCTATTAAACATAATACAATCGGGATCATATAGATAACTATCTAGAATTGTTTTTTATCATGTTCATTATCCTTACCGTAGAACCTTTTGGATCCACCACCGGCTTCCATTGTTGAGACTTCTGCTGAATCTTCCTTTTTGCTCTTGAGCCTGGTTAAAGAGGACTCAAGGTTCCCACTGCTTTCAGCTTCATCATCCTTTTCGCTCCCGAGTCCGGTGAAAGATGGCTGAGGCTGAGGGGCCTCACTGGTTATATCTTGTTCTGAGATTGGGGCATCTTCTTTTTTGCTCCCTATCCTGGTGAGAAGAGGAAAAGAATCTTTGGTCTGTTTCTGATCTGGGATGCGCGATTCTTCTAGAGACTTAATGGCATATGCAGTTGCAGCTACCGCAGCTGCATGCTCCATTCGGATGTTGGAATCATAATCCCGACTCATTTGCCTGGAGAATTGTCTCTGTAACCAGTTTTGAGACGTCTTCTTTTCTGCAAAACACCTCTTTCCAGGGTTGTTATCTTCGTTTTTACCCATTTAAACATTGAATTATAAACCATTTTACGAAGAAAAATAGCATGAGATATGGTTTACAAGATTATAATTTTTGTTTCAAGAATCAAGAGGATGAAATCTTCCAGAGAAATGATGAAAAATTAGTGGTACCTCCTTTGAAAGAAAGAGTTTTCTGGAGTGGTATTTTTCGGCTGGAGCTACTTTTTTCTTCTCCGTTTTCTTGTACCACGGTGGAAAGCTTTAGCCTAAAAAAATCCTTCTGTCACAAGTAGAAAGATATGCACTGACCATGAATAATGAAATTTCAGAGTTAATTAAGAAATCATAACATAAATTACCTGACTTGCTTGATCAAATTATCCATTGTTGTTGCATACTATGAAGCTTCTGAAATTTTAAGCTTGCAGAGGAAGTATCTGGGATATGCATGGAGGCCGCTTGCTTTTATTTGAAGGAGAAGCCAAGTCAAAAATGGAAAAGAGGAGGTTTGATAATGGTGGTTAAAGGGCTTGAGTAAGCATATCTGTCAGTCGGGTACGCAAAGTTGGATATACTTTGCATGGAAGCTCTGACAAGAAAAGTATTCTTCTCTTTAAACCTTTAATCCAAGTTTATCGGATCTCAATCTTTTGCTGTGTTTTAAAAGATGGTTGCTTTCCAGCAGGAGTCGAGAATAATCTTCCTTCTGGAGATTTTAAATTATGCAATTCATGAATTCTGAAGAACCCCTTTCAGAAGTACAAATGTCTACAAAAATTTGTAGTAAGGCGGCTTTGGTTTTTTGTTGTCTCATATCAAAGCTCAACTTCATTTCACCATAAATTCTGCAAATTATGGGGCTTTTATTTTATGAAGAGTAGAGGTTTATAGGGTCATAGCAGTCTCATACTAAGAAGGGTTAACACAACATTATAGAACATTATAAAAAATAGTATTAAGATCATCTTAATCCCTTAATATTGTGTTTATATAGATTAACTTGGGTTTGTATTTGAAAATGTTTTGGGTTCCGTGAAGTTACGGTTTTCTGGTTTAGATGATTAAAATGTGTATTTGTTTGTAATTAATAATTTATAATATAATTTAAATAGATCGATCAAATTGTATTGAACATAATTTGATTATATTAAATTAATTTTTTATCTACAAAATAAAGTTTATACTAAATTTTACGTTAAACTTTAAAATTAAAAATTTAATGATATGAATAAAAGCTACGAGGTTTTATAATAATTTGTTAAATAATGTTAGAATGTATAAATTTATGGATTTATGCATTTCAGTAATATAACATAAAAGTAACAAGAACCAGGCGCTTCTTGGACTCTGCAGGAATAACCTTCAGGATAATCAATTTGCCCAAATTCAAGGTTCATGTCCAAAACACCATTTTCTGCAAAAATTGCCTCCTCCAGTGCGCTCCGAAGATCACTCAGCTTGCTGTTGGCTCCCTAAATCTAAACGAACAGAAGTCAACCCAAAAAATTCATAGCCTAACGAAATTATTCTAAAATCATGTAATATATATTATGAACTCACCTCTCCAGGGATTCTGCAAAGGGGAAAATCAATCCCTGTTTCACCCACCTGTAATCCTGCCAATCAAAATAGCAAACATAAATAAACATGATTGCTATAGAGTAAAACCAACATTAAAAGAGGTACCTAACAGCTTCCCAAATTTGTCTTGCAGCCATAAAATAATGATTTTTCCCATAACAATAATTGCTCCTAAGTGGTAGGCAACTTAGTAAATTATGGACTTCATCCATCCCAGGGACACAGTTAAACACCATAACACCAAGGCCAAAGATTTTAAACCTAAGCAATATTTAAAATTGTCTTGCATTTGCATCAAATAGTACCAACCCTAACCATTACCACTCAAGAAATACATGGTCCCTATACCTGATCATCAATATAAAAAAAAAAAAAAAATCAAAATCAATAATCTTTTTAGCTTTCACAATGAATGGAAAGTAAGTTTGATAATCAATAACCTATTGTTGCAATGCTGGCCAACACGACAGCTGCAAATTATACATGTTTCAAAAACAAAAAAGGAACTTACCAAATCAAAGAAGCAATAAATTAAGTACCCACACCCCACAAAATAAAATTAGAATGATAGCCAAAATAAAAGTAAAAAAAAAAAAAAACCATTTCCCCCAACAGAGTCAATGAAACATGTTAAACATTAAAGTATTGATTAAGCCATTCATAAACAACAGACTATCTTCTGATGCTATTTTCCTGAAATAATATAATGAATAGTATTGGATTATAATCAAATTATTTATCTGATTCTAATATGTATAAAACTAGATTTTGATTATTTTGCCACTTCTAAATAGTATCGGTAAAATACCGATACAATTTAGAAATGTTCATATCAGATTCTAATATCTATCTGCTACAAATTTGAATCTGATTCGATACTAATAAAGTTGGATATTGGTCGATTCTAATTTTTCGATATTAAATACAAATTTTCTTGTTGTGTGAGAGCGTATATAAAAATATTATAAGTTAAGGGGATCATAAGAAATATATTATACGATGTTTAACTTTACACCAAAGATTTCATGCTAAACTTTGAAGAAAGTCTGCCACATATACAAACTTTGAATACGAAGAGGGTAATTGATTAGATGTAGAAGTAGACCTGCTAGTTAGTGTTATCAAGTCATATTTATGTCATGTTAGTGCATTGTAATTATCTAATTAGCATCACATATGTAGAAGACATTTTGATAATTTGATATTTTGAAGATTTACATCTTTCGGATACTTCACATACATATAATTTATTTATTAAAAGAATAAATAAAGTATTATATCAAAATAGAAGCAATGTATGAATGTGAAAAAAAAAAAATTTTTTTGATTATTATATAATTACTATTACAATATTAAATACCTTCAAACCAACAACACGATTGGTTCTTGAGGTAAACATAAATAAAAGTTACAATAAAATATGTTAGTTTATATATCTATCAATTGGTATTTATATTCGAAGTTTGGTGTGAGGGTTTATGAGTAATTTTCTCAAAAGGTAAAGAAGCAAAATTTTTTAGGTTATATAATTATTAGTTACTCTCATATTTAAAGTTTACATTCAACTGTGTGTAAAAATTTTAAGATTTGGTAAAACTTTTAAGATTTGGTGCAAATTTTAAACTTTTGAGAATTTATTGGTATTATATATATATTGATGTAAATTACTTGATAATAGCATAAGTATAAAAATAAAATTTGAATTTCGTTATTTTTCTATGTTATAAAATAAGAGTGAGCAGGTGTGAGTATCATATTGAAAATGTAGAAACCAAAGACAAAATGGAGTGGCTTCTAAGAATATGGAACCTGAACCAAAAGCTATATGGACATGGTTTCTACCTGTAAAAATAATGAGAAAAACACATGAATTAGCAACACTCCTCATCTCATCTGGAAGGACAAAAGAGAAATTACTCAGAATGATTCCAATTTGGTCAAGGTAGCAGGTTTGGCTGAAATTCCACCAGTGAGACTGCACCATGAATTACAGAAACTAGCCTATAATTGATAAGCAGAACAGCACAATGCCATTGAAGTAACTGTTGTATATTGTCAACAGCTGGAAACATACAAAGCGAAGAGCAGGGAGAGCTGCCCTTTGTGCGATTTACAAGTGCTGAGGATTCCATCAAGTGCCTTCTAAGACGAGTTTTCATGTAAATATAGATACCGAAGCTCCATAGGAATTTCCCACTTGAAATTATTGAAGCTCAAAATAATGAATCAGGAGACATGTATGACAGAAAGAATGCCCTCACGCTTGAGAGACTTGGAGTGAGCGAGATTAAGAAGAGGAGTTGAGTTAAAGTAGTAGGAATCAGAGACAAGGAAATGTGAAGAATGGATGATCATTGTCTTGTCAAGCTCCGAGTTATTTTAATTACCGACTACAATTAGAGCTACGCAATTATTGGAGGCAGGCTGTTCAAGTTTGGTCTTAGAGACGCTAAAAAAGAATACCATATTCATCCTGTGGAATGATGATAATGATTCTATTGTATTCTAACTGTTTCATATATTAATATTTGTTCAACTTCCTTTTCCAATATCAGCTTGAAATTGATATGATATGGGTGTCATTCTGATTCTGAATCCTCATGTCCAAGAAGTCAATCTTTCCTTCACCAATAATATTTTCTTTGAGAGAACAATACGCCATGATATAATTGTGCCCAAGAATTATTTTTTTTTATGAAGAAAATAAGTTCATTTAAACCCAAGTAAAATAAGTCAATAAAAAATAATGGTCCACTACTATTTGATAAGGTGAGACTCGCGTAAAATTCAAATAAAAAAGTATTTATAATTTGACTTTTTTTTTTTTGGTAACTTAAAATTTGACATTTATATCAAGTGTGAATACAGTTTATAATTTTACTGCAAGGAAAACCGATCGTTTTTATAAAAAATAAAATATATTCATTAACAAAGGTTTTTAAAATTAAAAAATAAAAATTTATCATCTTATCTACACTTTGGCTGGAAAATTATCAGTTGGACTTTTGTTATTGATAACTAATAAAGAACTTCAAAAATAACGAAAAAAATATTTTAATTAAAGAAATCAAGTGATACAAGTACTTTCACAGAAAGTGCTTTTGAAAATGACTTCCAAAAACGATTCAAACTCAGCTTTACCCAAAATAAGCTTTCAAATAATCTAAAAATCATAATCTGGGCCCGTTATGTTATATAATATGAATGGGATTGGGTTGATTTAGAAACTGAAAAGTCATGGCACATTTTGGTCATGGTTCTAGAACTAAAATTCACAGCTCATTTACAAGATATATATAAATATATATATATATTTATATCTTCATAATAAAAAAAATAACCAAAAAAAAGATATATTAATTCATATTATCAGCACTATATATGAAAAACATGAATATATTAAAATGACAGTCTTGCCATTGAAAGTAATGAAAGTCATGGCTTTCTCTTGAGCTTCCTCATCTCTTCCAATGGATTGTTTTTGTTGCTTCCATCATTCAATTCCCACAAAATTTTCTACCCTGATTTCTGGCTGAAGAACGTAGATAAATTCAGAACCAAGCATGGAAATAACAGCCTCATATACATGAAAAACTAATCAAAAGAAAGAAGATAATCCAATGAACCAGGAATTAAACCGCTCGTAATCTGTCGGCTATGGATGATTATCCAGTGATGATGCCAAAGATTAATCCTTTCTTCAGTGGTAAGTAACTTTGGCCGTCTCCCAGAAATGCTTCAACAAAGTAGAGATATAACGTAATATATAAGTTAAGAGAGGGAGGAAAATTGTCTTAATTGTGAAGAGGGTTTGGCCCAGAGGGGACGAGTCTCTTGTCTACACCGAACATGGGGTCAAGGTCATCGGATGATGAGGCCAGAGGAGGAGAAGCAGGAGGAGGTTGGGAGTTGTGGATTCTCTGAAGTTGAATGCACAACAAACGCGACTTCTTATTAGAGAAGGACTCACAAGAATAATGGTGGTGCCGATGATAATGCTGACCATGATCAGTAGTAAAGTGGGAACGTTTTGTAGAAGAAGATGGTTTAGGAAGCCGAGTTGCAGAAGTGAAGAAGACGAGGAGAAGAAGGAGAATAAGTAACATAAAGATGAAGAAACGGTGACGAGGCATGGCTGAAACAGAAAGTGATGAAGGAAGAGAAAGAGTAAAGAGTAAGAGTAAAGAGAAAATTCTAAGTGTAAAAAGAGATACTGAGAAGTAGGAAAGAGTTAAATGCGAAGCAAGGGACCCATGATGTAGGAAGGAGGAGGAGGAAGGGGCCACAATTGACTAAATGAAATGGCATCGCGTAGATTCATTCACAGGTTTATATTTTTGAGTTAATAATTTTACTCGACCTAATCGATTATTGCATGTTAATTATGGATTGTGAGAATCACACGTTCAAAAGACAAATTAATATTATTCACGTAAAACATGAACTCTATCTTTCGTTCTTTATTTCTTCTAATGAATTTCTTTTTCTTCTAAATAAAATCATAAAAGCATTTCAATAGATACTATAAATACTGTTTGTCTTTATATTTTTAATATTTCGTAATAAGATCGTATTTGAATTTAATGAAATTTTATATATTTACAACCATATTTGAAAATTCCATTTTTCTGATTTATCCATCAAAATTTGATGTTAATTTTAATAGTTAAACGATATTTTTATTCTTGTATAATATAAGAAAATTAATATATTTTTTTACTAATACAAATAAATTATATTTTCACTTAACAATTCCATAATTTTCTTTTTTTTTTTATCATTTCTTCTCCTTTTCTTCTTCTTTTGCATGATATATTTACTGCCTCCATTGGCTTATTAGGGTAAATGTTCTAAAATCAATTATCTTAGTCAATGTATATGTATCATTTATCATGTGTATGTTAATAAAATAACATTTCTTTATCATGACTTTAAATATTCTTTATATAATAGATTAATGTTTTTTGAATAATAATATTGTGATGAATGGATTAACGTGTATATCAATTAAGAAAATCCTATGAGCACTTATGGTGTTCGTTATGCTAACTTTTATAGTCTCAATGTTATATTAACCAAAGACATAGATAATACGGTAAAATTATCATTGCATTGAATAACTCTATCAAATTTGACGTAACACATGAGTACATGTTATATGCATGTCTATCAGATTAATCCACCAAAGGATTTCATATGGATGATAACTCTCATGTATATGAAATATATTTTCCAATGAATGGTGGTACATGTAATCTTTCAACTTGAAATCATTAAACTATCTTATCCATCGATTGATATAATTTGTTATTAGCATAATACAAGCCTCAAGTTAGGATTATGAATTTATTACTCTTAGATATAATAATAGATATTTTGTGAGCTAGTTAACGAATGTTAATGACCGCTTAAATATGTGTTCATAGTAGAGTTGAGTTGTCACTCAATATAATGTTATTATAATATTTATACAAAAGTCAGATAACGTAAATCAAAAGCTAATATGAGGTAGGCACTATTTTTAGCCTTCAAGGTTGATAAGATATCAATTAATAAAGAGATTTGATTATACAATAATCGTATGATTGACAGGTTCTTATCTTTTTATTAATTGTTTATTATTTTAGCAAGCATGATGTTTTGCTACATGCTAATCTTAGTTTGTGCACAAACGGATGATGGATTGTAAATTCATCATGAATTTGTTTGCTACCAATATAACAAGAAACTTATAGGTCGCACATAAAAAAGTTTATTATATGTTTTAGAAGTTATGAGTTGTAAAGACTGAATCACATCTGAATAGCAATCTTGAGTTTTAAAAGGTTATTGGACCTAAGTGAGATTTTATTTTACTTTGAAGACCAAATTGATAAAATTCGAAAATGGAGGGAATTGGAATAATATTTGATAAAGTTGACCATTATCCAAAACAAATAAAGATGACAAGTCAATAGTTGATTGTTTCACCTTTTGGAATGGTCATTTTTCATTAGACTAATCTTATCCATGAGTTGTCTTTATTCGATTATAAATATCATTGAATGTAGATAATCATTGAATAATTATACTACTATTGGAACGATTTTTCTGTTGTGTCTATATATATACATGACTTTATGCGGCTTTTAAGAGAGCCTTTTAAATATCCTCTACTATATCGAAACTCTTGTAAGAAATCTCACTCACCCAAAAGTGTTCTAGCAAAAACAAAAATCCTTCCATTGCATGCCTTATTCAAATTACAAAAAATAGTGAAAGACTACATAAAGTCATGATTAAAGTGAAATAACACTTAATATGAATAAGTTTCTCCAAACATCCACCTTAGTTGGATTTGCATATTACACACAATAATATGACATTATGGCGGTGAATTTTATGTGTTAGATTTTTAAATTTATACTTCTGCTTCCCTGTAGACATTTTGATCCCATATAGGTTTCCTAACATGGCCCTAATTCCTCTGTCATCTCCTACTACTTTCAACAATCCTTTCTTTTTCAAAATACTACCATGTTAAAAATCATCTCTTTTACACACAACACCATTACTCGAATATAAACACTCCTATCACTTCTATTAAGAAACACCACAGTTTCTAAAATTATTACTCAATAGAACCACCACCACCACCAAATGATGTTTTAGTATATGGACTATTAGACAATGTCATGGACAACCCCTTCACAAGCAAACATATGAAATTTCTTGTCCAAGCTATCCAGAAATTTTAGAATGTACAACTTTTCATCTTCAAACTCTGACCATGAAAACATGGTAGTATTAGAATTATTTCTGTACTTAGAGACCTTAAAGTGTATTGAGTTACAAGGCTCATTGACATTACCTATAATATTGTTCAAATTCAATTTTCCTTCATTCATGTTTTTCCTTTTGCAACTATGCTTCTCCACTTGAATAGTACACATCATTTGGTTCATCTATGTAATTTAGTCAATAATATTCAAGATTTGCTTCCAAATCTTGTATCTCCTTATCCGTTTTTAAGCAAAAGAGTCATAACTTTCTTCAATTCCTTGAGATCATACTCTACTTGTTCTTCCATCATTCTTAAGTACTGTAAAGCATCTATCTGGAGGGCTACCTTCTCCTCTTGATTTGCAATGACCATTGAAGCACTTCTTTCTTCATCTGATTTCTTATATAAAGTTTTCGTGCATTTACAACTTGCATCTTTAACCTATCAATAGTACTTTCACCTTCCATTTCACTACCAATGCTCCCATCACTCAAACACAAACATCCCACCACCTTTATAAGAAAACACTACTATTTCCAAAACCATAACTCAAATAAAAGCACCATCACCACCAAACAACACATCCATTCCTAACGTATTGTCATTTTAATCTTCTCTCTTTGAGTTTAACCCATCTATTCTATATCTTAAATTTAAGCATTGCAAGGGAAGATTTCTTGTATATGTTATGATTTTAATATGTTTTTTTTTTTTTTTTATTGCAAACAATAATGACTACAAGAAACAACACTTGAGCCTATTAATTTCAAGTCCACATGTAGTTGTCATTGATTTACTTGAATTCGCTGCCTTGGATAGATCAATAAGTAAATTACCTTTAATTTTTGTAATTTAGGATATATGGTGATGTCTTCAATTTACTAATGTTTTGATCTATCAATTTACATATTCGCTGGCCACTTTTGGTTTCAAGTCTTTCTTCAAAATTTTCTGTCAATTTACATATTTGTCCTTGTCTATATTTTCGTTTCCATCGTCCTCTTTCACGGCTTCAGGGCCAATTTCCTCCGGTGTCGATCCACTATGATCGGTTTCTTCTTCTTCTCCCTCCTTCTCACCCAATCCCTAGTCTCTTCCACTCCCACTCTTACCATTTTCCCAAATATCTTAAACAAATCCGTCGACACCGTTTTGATCAAATGGGAAAACGTTCCTTCACCTTCCAAACACGACTGGCTCGGCATCTACTCACCCCCACATGCACATGACCAAAATTTTATCGGCTACAAGTTCCTCTCAACCTCACCCCGATGGGCCGAAGGACGGGGCTCCATTTCTTTACCGCTAACCAATCTCCGCTCTAACCACACCTTCCGGATCTCCCACTGGACCGAGTCCGAAGTCGATCCCTAAAAACACGATCACGACCACAATCCTATACCTGGGACAGCCCATTTTTTGGCCCAATCGGAACAGCTTGGGTTCGCGTCCGGCCTTGGCCGGGAGCAGGTGCATTTGGCGTATACGGATGACGAAAGTGAGATGAGGGTTATGTTTGTGGCGGAAGATTGGAAGAAGAGGTATGTGAGGTAGGGGGAAAGGGAGAAGGAAATGAGTGACTTGGCTGTGGCACGTGTGGACAGATATGAGATGGATCATTTGTGTCATGCCCCCCGCTAATCGGAGCGAGGGATGGAGAGATCCTGGGTGGATTTTTGATGCAGTCATGAAAGGTCTCAAGAAAGGTGTAAAACATTATTATCAGGTAATTGATCCTTGCTTTTATTTCTTGATTAGCTTATAATTTTCTTGTCGTTTTAATAGATTATTATGTAATCAAACTCTTATCTTTTAGTTGATTAAGATGGATAATTTGAGGAAACAGTTACAGCTTAGTTTTGTTGAATAATGTTGTGTTTAATGAATGTACTTGGCTAGTTGAAATATTTCTTCCCTTTTAGATCATAATTAATTGAATTATAATTCATTAGCTTGCTCTACATGGGCCTGCTAGTTCTGCTATATTATCTCAGTTAATATGATTCATTGGTGTGACGTTGTGCCCCTTGTTCGTTGTAGCCGAATCGTGGTTGGTAACTCAGTTACCTCTTTAGCCCATCAATTGAATAGGAATGTCTATGCTGTTTATGACAGGTTAGAAGTGATTCTAAAGGTTGGAGTGAGACTTACAGCTTTGTGTCTCGGAACGAAGATTCAAATGAAACCATATAATTTTTTATTTGGAGATACGGGAACTGCAACACCTTACACAACATTTGTCCGTACACAAGATGAAAGCATATCGACGATGAAGTGGATCCTTCGGGACATTAAAGCTCTTGGTGACAAGCCTGCTTTTGTTTCACAGAGAGGAGATATCAGCTATGCAAGGGGTTACTCTTGGTTGTGGGGCCAGTTTTTCACTCAAATTGAACCAGTTGCATCCACAGGGACGTACCATGTTTGTATCGGTAATCATGAATATGATTGGCCTTCACAGCCTTGGAAACCTGATTGGTCACAGTCTATTTATGGAACTGATGGCGGTGGTGAATGTGGGGTACCCTACAGCCTTAAGTTTCATATGCCCAGGAGCTCTTCAGAACCAACTGGAAGCCATGCTCCAGCAACTCGAAACCTTTACTACTCGATGAATGTTGGGGTGGTGCATTTTGTCTACATTTCAACTGAGACCAATTTTCTTAAAGGGAGTAACCAGTATAATTTTATAAAGCATGATTTAGGGTCAGTTGATCCGAAAAAAACCCCATTTGTGGTTGTCCAAGGGCACAGGCCATAATGTTTGTGAATAACAATTTGTAGATATGCAATTTCTCACTTATGTATGGTGAAATAAAAGTATTGGGTGACTTTTTTTCTGTTTCGTTTAGATTGTAGCAGGGAAATTTGAAGCATAATTTTCCCTGTCTGCCAAATGAAAATGTTATCGTATTATCTTAATATTATTTATACAAGAGTATAGATGGTCCCATGTTACTTTTATGGCTAAACGAATTATTCATATTTAAGATTTTCTTAAATGATAAAATATCATTCAAAAACTTTTAAAAAATTAAATACACATATGTTAACGGTCATTTATTATATTTAAATGGTTAAAGAGATATTTTTTTTGTTTTTAAGTAAAAAAAATTTAAAAAATAGAATATAATAAAATTAAATTTATAAAAATATTTAAAAACAAATAATATTAAATAATATTAAAATAATAATTAAAAATTTTAAAAGCAGCAATGTCATTGGCGGTGATGACCATCGAAAATCTAATCAGACGATCAAAAGTAACCACCTGATTGAATTAAAGGCCAAATCTAATTTTGTCAATAGCAAAAACAATTAATTTCATACATATTAACTGTTTTCAACCATTTTTAATGGCGAAAATTATCAAATTTGGTCTCTTCTGTCAAATTTTTGATAATTAGATTTGGTTATCTCTACTATTGATACTACCAAATTCAATCATCAATTCAATTATATAGTCATTTCCGATCATCTAATTGGTGGTAACCTTTTTTTTAATTTTTTACTTTTGAATTTTTTATTTTTATTAATTTTTAATTATTATATTAATACTATTTTAATTGAAGTTTATTTTAGTAGTAATATTAATTTGTTTTTGTATGAAGGATATTTTGGTTTTTAATATAAAATATTAAAAAAAATTGAAAGAGAACTGGCTATTTAGTTTTAAAAATTTTTGGATAAAACTTTATCAGTTAGGAAACGTTGGGTGGGAATTGGTGGTTTGGCCTACTTTTATATGTTGTCTTGGTGGATAACCCTCAATCTTCAATGTGTGGCATTGATTTTGTTGGAACCCTAATGATAATACTTAACCTCACCCGAAGGTTCTTGAATAACAAAGTCTCGTACATAAAGTATTTCTCATTTAATTTTATATATCTTTAATGAAAAAATAAAAAATTATGAAATAATATAAAAATAATAATAAAGAAAATTTCCATTTTATTATGCAAATCATTGATTATTTTATGCAAATTATTGATTCTATTACGTGCAATTTTGATTCTTTATGTAGATAAAACATGAATACCAAGCCGAAAGGAATGGCAGTTGTCCTGTGGATTGCTAAGAAATAGAATGTAATTGAGCCCAAATGCGACATATTCAGCTGGCTTTAACCTGTTTCATGCGGTTCATTCGTCTGTGAAAACTGCCAATAATCTTCCTAAAGCACAAACACTCTTGCCCACTGGCGTGATCTGGTCCCCTTTGCATTCCTGGAATTTTACCATCTCACTAGTTTTACCTCTTTAGAGAGATACTTCCAATTCTAGTGAGCCAAAGGGACGTTAACAAGTGCTCTTTTTAGCTCGTTTACAACGTGAACATATCTGGTGATGAAACAGTGAAGAAAAAGATAAGCACTCTGTTTTTCTTTTCCATGAACTCCCACTGCAAAGGGAATTAGAGAAGAAAGTGAATGGCTGCTTTACCCTTCTTATCACCTTCTACTCATGACCCAAAGTCAGTTTCACATTCCATTTTAAGCTCAAGCTTCATACTTCGGCACTCAAAACTTTTCTTCATCAGAACACCACATTTGAATATTTCAACAAGACGTCTTTCCGTAAGGAATGTCGCTAGCGATCAGAAGCAGGAAACAAAGGAGCCTAAAACTGTTAAACAAGGTGTTTTACCTTAAATCCTTTATTTTTCTGTCTTTCTATTGTTGTGGGGTTATGTTCAAAGCTTATTAGTTTTTGGAGTTCCAGTACAAATTTGATACTTGGCATCGAGTTTAGGAGGCGACTAATTGTGGTGAGAATTAGAAAAAAACAATTAGTTATATGGCATTTTGATAACCAACAATTTTGTTTTCTCTATCAATCGACGCCAAAGTTTAGCATGTTCTTGGTAATTGACGATGTTATGAAGTTTTTCTGATAGGTAATTTGCTTTCCCTTTGCAGCTTCTCCGGCTACATTTGTCCCAGATTCAGGAACCATTGCGTCAAGTATTAAATACCATGCAGAATTTACACCATCTTTCTCTACGGAAAGCTTTGAGCTCCCAAAGGCCTTCTATGCAACCGCCGAGAGTGTCCGTGATATGCTGATCATAAATTGGAATCTCACATATAGTTACTATGAAAAGATGAATGTAAAGCAGGCATATTAGCTGTCTATGGAGTATCTACAGGTTCGCCTCTTGTATCCAGTGATTTTTGGAGGCATATCACTTTGGATTTGTATTTTTTGCTTATAAAAATTTTGTATTCTGTCACAATGGATGCAGGGTAGAGCATTGCTAAATGCAATTGGTAATTTAGAGCTCTCAGGCCCTTATGCTGAGGCTTTGAAAAAGTTGGATCACAATCTAGAGGATGTAGCTAGGCAGGTTTGATACTTTTCTAATGCTTTCATTTAGTTATAGTTTCTTCCATAACTTAAAATTCATTTCATCTAGTCAATTCTGTGGCATAAGGAAGTGGCATGGAAGGTTGAAAAAAAGCACTGATTCTGTGAAACCATAAAAACTAAGAGAAGTTTTTAAAAAATTGTAATTTTATTGATTTGGCTTTTAGAAAAGGACAATCTTGATTTCCTCCCTAGAATTGTCGATGAAGAAACCCTATGAGAGCTCTTGAATCTAAGTATCGTCACTGAGAAATCTATGTCTCAGTCCATGACTTCAAAGGTGCAGAGGCTACAAAGCTGATTGTCAAACTTCAGGACCTTTGACAACTGTACTAGAACAACCAGGTTAGGACATGACTAAATTGATCTTCCTAAGTCGAAATAATATTTTGTCCGATCTGAGGATATCAGAAGTCAATAACTTGGATGGTAACAATTATTGGATCATTTCAATGCAGAATTTCTAAACAAAACAAGAAGTGCATCATAGATTATAGTCTGATGTTGCCATATTCATCCCTGATAGTTACTCTTGGACAATGGTGTGATTTTTCCAATATGCTGCATCCTTTTCCGAAGACCTTCAAATATGGAATTTTATTATTTTTATTATTTTGGATTTACAGGCTCGGCATTCCTTTCTATTATAGTCACAGTTTTCCTTCAAGTGTTTAAATTTGCCATTGAATATCAATAGGAACCAGACGCTGCACTTGGTAATGGAGGTTTAGGACGGCTTGCTTCCTGCTTCCTGGACTCTCTGGCAACGCTAAATTACCCTGCTTGGGGATATGGACTCAGATACAAGTATGGCTTGTTTAAACAGCTTTTTACTAAAGGTGGCCAGGAAGAAGTTGCAGAAAATTGGCTAGAGGTTGGTTCATTTGTTCTCATTATTGGTTGAAGTAAATCTTCATTTTTCATATGTAGTATAAGGTTTCTCAAAATGTAGATTAAATTGAGGACTTCCTTGCAGATGGGCAGTCCATGGGAGATTGCCAGAAATGATGCATCCTATCCTGTGAAATTTTATGGAAAAGTCATTTTTGGGCCAGATGGAAGCAAAATGTGGGTTGGAGGAGAAAATATAGAGGCTGTTGCGTATAATGTCCCAATTCCAGGATATAAAACTAGAACCACGATCAACCTTCGCCTATGGTCCACCAAAGTTTCACCTGAAGAATTTGATTTAGGGGCTTTCAATGCAGGAGATCATGCCAAAGCATATGCTGCTATAAAAAATGCTGAAAAGGTTTATAATTGGGATGAATTTATGTTCTTTTTCTACATCTGTGCTTCAATTTTACCATATTTACCTCTCAACTAATCTGAGTATTTATAGCACCAATATGTGATGTACACTGTCTGTCTGCTGTGTTCAGATTTGCTACATATTATATCCCGGGGATGAATCAATTGAAGGAAAGGCTCTCCGGTTGAAACAACAATATACACTATGCTCTGCTTCACTCCAAGATATCATTGCAAGATATGAAAGAAGATCAGGGGAATCTGTGAGTTGGGAAATTTTTCCTGAAAAGGTTGCAGTGCAGATGAATGATACACACCCAACACTATGCATCCCAGAACTGATTAGAATATTGATGGATGTGAAGGGTTTGAGCTGGGAGGAAGCTCGGGATATTACTCAAAGGTATTTCAATTTATTCCTTGTTTGTTTTGAGGTGTATGTACAAGCTTGTCACCTTGAGTTGGCTCTGTTATGTTCACTGGTACTTATACTATTCATAGATCATTTGTTTTTACTTTTGATACTTGATACTTCTTGTGATTCTGTTACCTTTCTGCCAGAACTGTTGCATACACGAACCACACTGTTTTACCTGAAGCGCTGGAGAAATGGGTCGAGATTATAAGGATGATTGATGAGGAGGTAGAATTGTACACATATGTTGTTTAGGCCCAACAAACTCAGCCTCCCTTTGGGGATGTTAATTTGGACACGTACCTGAGCATATATTTTTATTCCCAGATCATATAGATATATATCTTGTTTCTTCTAATGTCATCTACTAAACGTGTTAACCAGCTTATTGAAACCATAATAGCCAAGTATGGCACAGAGGACCTTGATTTGTTGCAACAAAAACTGAAACAAGTGAGAATTCTAGACAACATTGAGTTGCCTGAGTCAGTTGCTGAATTGTTTGTTAAGTCAAAAGAAAATCCTGCTACTGATCCAGTTGAGGAAGTTGATATTTCTGATGAAACTAAACTTACTGATGAAGAAGGATCGGAAGAACAGAAAGTGGAGGAAACAAATGAATCAGAAGAACAGAAAGTGGAGGAAACTGATGAAGTGACACCCGAACCAGATCCCACACGACCAAAGTTGGTACGAATGGCAAATCTCTGTGTTGCCGGTGGGTATGCAGTGAATGGAGTAGCTGAGATTCATACTGAGATAGTGAAAAACGAAGTATTTAATGATTTCTATGAGGTAACTCTTTAACTAATTTTATTAAAAATAGTAGTGTTGGAATCTGCATCGGACTTTGCTGCCCGATAAATGTTTTCATACATTACCTGCAGTTGTGGCCAGAGAAATTTCAAAATAAAACAAATGGTGTGACACCACGAAGATGGATTCTTTTTTGCAATCCAGATCTCAGCAAAATCATAACCAAGTGGACTGGGACAGAAGATTGGGTCACAAACACTGAAAAATTGGCCACACTCCGTAAGGTAAGCTGTTGTTTGCTAAGTTGCAGTTTTATTGAACATTTCAGTATTGGCCCTTATTCTTTTCCCATTCCCATGTGATAAACTTAGATTTATGAATGGAACGTTCTTTCTGCTACTCACATATAAGGTTCTGGTAGTTTTGCATGCTTATAAACACCATTCATGTGCTGACCACTGTCCGCGACATTTGAGTTTTCATATATAATATGTCACCTAGACTAAGCACCACTTTATGTTAGATGAACTAGCTCAGTGAAGTTATGGGTCTATTAGGCTCTGAAATTCATATTCGCTAACTCTTTCACTCGAAAGATGCTCCAGAGGTTTTACTTTGTTCACTTGAATTACTACAACTATTATTTAATGATTTTTTACTTGTGCCTGAAATAGTATTTTACTTAATTCAAAGTGGCATTTTGAATTCATAGATGAAAAACTGTGTTTTTAGAGACTTATGGTTAGATCTAATTATGTCTGCATATGCTATTTTTAAGTTTATCTGGTAACAGTTGAATCTGCAGTATTCCTCCCAACATATTTCTCTTGAATATTCAATATGGTGTCTGCTTACAAATATACAGTTCTCATTTGCAAATGTGAAGTAAATGCCCTGGAATCTGTAACTGTTTCATAAGTTGTCATCATTATATTCATAGAACTCATGCGAGTTTCCCACAGTTTGCAGATAATGAAGATCTTCAATCAGAATGGAGGGAAGCAAAAAAAGGAACAAGATAAAGGTTGCATCCTTCATCGAAGAAAAAACTGGATATATTGTCAACCCTGATGCCATGTTTGATGTACAGGTTATTTCCTTCCAATGACTTTTGCTTTTTATCCTTGATCTACTTGCAGCTGATATGAATTATTTGACCCTCGAGTCTTATATTAAGCGTGTGATTGGAGCTTTGAAATCTCATTTGGACATGGAAACAATTTGCATATAGTAAGGTAGTTAAACCACTTCTAGTCCCTTTCAGAGCTCTGGGTAGAAGGTTATATCCTAATTTGAATGGTTGGTGATCACATAAACCACGGCAATTCTTGTCTTTAATCTTGATCTTTCAAATGATGTTGTGAAAAAAATATCTTTAACAGCATTGTTGGCTGCTGCTTGTATTATTTTTTCTTCTACTGGTAGAAAAGAAAAATAATTTGATGTATGTACTACCAGGTGAACCGTATCCATGAATACAAGCGGCAATTATTGAACATTATGGGAATAGTTTATCGCTATAAAAAAATGAAAGAAATGAATCCCGAGGAAAGAGAAACAAATTTTGTACCTCGGGTGTGCATATTTGGAGGAAAAGCATTTGCTACATATGTCCAAGCCAAGAGGATAGTAAAATTCATCACTGATGTTGGGGCTACAGTGAACCATGATCCAGAAATAGGTGATCTTCTAAAGGTATGGTTTTGGCATAATATCTATGACATGTTTCCACGAGGACTTGTGCAAGTTTTATTTGCTTCATCACGCTCTAAGCATGCTTAGTACCTAAATAAATAGATGTAGGTATACACTTGAACAACCTTCATGACCTTGGTTTTTGTATTTCTCTTAGGTAGTGTTTGTTCCGGATTACAATGTCAGCGTTGCAGAGACGCTTATCCCTGGCAGTGAGCTCTCACAGCATATAAGGTATTAGATAGTTCTTCAATCATTTAATCTCAAGTAACATCTCTCGGTAGAACAAGAAGATAAGCAAACACTATAACTGGAAAACTTCTTGACAAACAGCTTGTTCAATTTAACATTCTAATTCAGCCCTTTAAATTTGCTTATTCTATGGGATTTTCTCTTGAAAAGTCAGATAATTTAATGCATTGACAGTGTGCTGCACAATGTCATAGCACTATGTAGGGGCTGCATTGCTATTATTTTTCAGTGTCAACTAGCTAGTTTCAATTTTGAGGTACTGACCATCATTCTGTAATTAGTACGGCTGGGATGGAGGCCAGTGGAACCAGCAATATGAAGTTTGCAATGAATGGATGCCTCCTAATTGGAACATTAGATGGACCTAATGTTGAAATAAGGGAAGACGTTGGAGAAGATAACTTTTTCCTCTTCGGTGCCCAAGCTCACGAAATTGCTGGTCTAAGGAAGGAAAGGGCTGAGGGCAAGATTAGCATTACAACCCAGTCCTAAAAGTTCTTTTTCCCAGGCAATCATGAATACTGAATTGAGACATATATTAGGAGGTTATCACAATTATCTAAACTGGTTTGTTAAATGCAGTTTGTGGCAGACTCCCGGTTTGAAGAAGTGAAGGAATTTGTAAGAAGTGGTGTTTTTGGTCCCTACAATTATGAAGAACTAATGGGATCCTTGGAAGGAAATGAAGGTTATGGCCGCGCTGATTATTTCCTTGTTGGCAAGGATTTCCCAAGTTATATAGAGTGCCAAGACAAGGTCGATGAGGCATATCGGGACCAGAAAGTAAGTGATGTACCCCCTCGTCTGACCTTAAAAATTCATACACTGAACACACTAAGAACACTCTTTTACAGTGTTTTGGGTACATATTTGTGTTGTAATGCACCTGGCATTGGAACAGAAATGGACCAGAATGTCAATTTTGAACGCGGCCGGCTCCAAAAAGTTGAGCAGTGACCGGACAATTCATGAATATGCCAGAGACATATGGAGGATCAAACCTGTCGTGCTGCCATGAAGGGTAGGTATAGGGTACACCTCTTTTTACAACTCCGTAGCACTGATAATATATTATAGTTAATGGGCTGTCACATATTCATGATGTAAACATATAGCTTTTTTACAACTCCAACAAGTTATGATTGAATATTCATTATATAAATATTTAACTTTGCTCACCTATAATCTAATGAACTCCCTATCCTAGATAAATGTCCCTGCTGTATATATTTTATTCATTCCAAAGTTAGGCATAGTTCCAATTGGCTCCCTTTTCAAGTCGAAGCAACTGTTGCACATATGCACATAGTCACTGACTCTAGCTGCAGTCATGTAGACATGGATGAGAATATGAACAGAGTGAATAGGAATTGTTGGTTTTACAGAGACGTCAAAAGTGAGAAGTTGCTGTAGGAGTGAAACTTTGTGTAATATCGCTTAGATTCTCAAGCCTCTAATTCTTTGGCCTCTTTCAAGTGATCAGTCCTTCAATCTTAGCTCATTTAAAACGATTTGTCCTACTTTGAGCGTTGGAAGAACATTTATATTGTACTATGCCTTAAAGCCTAGCTTTCACTCAAAGGCAAGAAATAAGGAATAAAACGACCTCATCGTACTGTCCAAAGACAAAGTACTTATGAATTTCACCTATTAGTAGTAATTAACTTCAAAATTACATGCAGGAGATTGTGTTAAGTTCCCACTTCAATTAATTTCAAGCAAGTCTACAAGATAAATTGGTTCATAATTTATTCTAGGGTTAGATTCAAACTAAATCAAATACAAATAAATATATATTCGTATTTAAGCTTGTTTCTTACTATTCGGATTAGAGTTCATGTTTGTATTTGCTGAATATTTTTATAATAAAGTTTGTATTCGTATTTGGTTCGTATAATTTAGTTCGTATTCGTATTCATATAATTCATATTTATATTTATTAAACATTATAATTAAAAAAATATAATTAAAAAAATTTTAATCTAAGTTCGAATTTATATTTGTATTCGGTTTGTATAGTTTAGGTTCAAACTCATATTTATTTATTTTTAAAATTATAGTTTGAATTTATATTCATATTCAAGTTTACACAATTTGTTTTAAATTTATTTGAATTAAACTTAAAAACGAATTTAAATATATTTGATTTGAATTCGATCCTAATATATCTACGCCATTACATGCAAGGAGTTTCAATTTAATTTGCCTCATTAATGCTATTTGTCATGAGGTAATTCTCAGCACTTAGGTACTCTACTCGAGCTTCATACTAGGCTCAAATAATAAGGCAAGTGACCAAATGCAAACCAAAGACCTAAAACTATTATATTAAAGGTGTCGATTGTACTTTTGTCCAACGAGGAGTCTGTCTAAAATCTTCTAAAGATATTTGTTAATCTCTCATCAACAATAGAAAATGAAAAAGAGGGGTATTTCTAATATTCACAATAATGTTTCCTTTTTGTTTAACTAAAATAAGAACATCAATTGAGATTTCATCCAGATTTCGAGTCTTAATTCTACTGATTTGAATGTAACTTCTTTTTAGATGTTCTAGAAATACAAAAAATTATTTGAGAGAGAGGAAAAGAAAAACCCCCACACAAGAAAGTCTATACCAACTATTAAGTTATCTCAGGAATTCTATTTAGGAATAGATTCAAACTAAATATGTTTGAATTTTTTTAAATTCGGTTTGAATAAATTCAAATTTTGTTTTATATTTGGTTTGAATATGTTCAAATTTTTTTAATTCGATTTGAATAAATTTGAAATAAACTATTTGAATCCAAACATGAACATGAACTCAACTCATAATCCATTGACTCCTAGTCCACCACTTCAAGTTCTTCAATGACAAACAAGGGCAACTCAAAAAGGAAAGTTGATTAAGAACAAATGGGATCCCAAAAGATCTAGGGCAAAAGGGCTTAAGAAGGATCAACATCTACAACAAATATCTGTAATTGTCCTTAATAGTCATATTTATGTAATCAATACACACAAGGGACAAAACATTAAGTATATGTGAAAAAATATATTTTATAAGGAGTCTAGTAAAAAAAATAATTAAAAAAATAGAGAAACTATAGTATCGACCTCGAGCAAGACTTAACAACCTTGTGATAAAAGGAAGGAAGACGAGTTACTCTAATGAGCTCCTAGATACATAATATAAGCATTCAAAACATTATATATGGCATAAAGTGTTTATAAAAAGATAGATAAATTATAGTATCAACCCCAAGAGTCTCAATGACCTCGTAATAAGAGGCAAGAAGACAGGTTACTCTTATAGGCTCGTGGACACATAATATAAGCATTCAAAACACACTTAGCATAAGGATTCCCTTATAAGAAAGAGACAGGGACCAAAAGAATGTTGAACTCCTCAGATAAACCTTAAGAGCTACCCTTAACAAGTTCTTCACTTTCAATTTAACTTTTCCTTCAATGATTCAAGTGTAATTCTTGCACTGTTTCTTAAAGAGAAGCCAAAATGAAAACTAAGGTAAGAATAAAAATAGAAGTCCACCTTTGTGTGGTAAAGGTTCATGGAAGAATGATAGCACCTCTATGTAAGGGAACTTCATCATGGGGTACAACATCCCTACATGATCGTGAAATAAGCATAATAATATCAAATATAAAGATAGGTAAGGGCAAACTTTATGTCGATTGACATGGAAAGGTATAATGAAAATCATATTTCATATCTTCTCTTTTTAAAAAGGAATTAGACTGTAAATTTTCCTTTTCTATAAGAACTTAAAAAAAAAAAAAATGCTTAAACTCTCACTTACATAAAGAACAAGGAAGCACATCAAGACTTACCTTTATTAGAAAATTAATAAAGATAAACAACTCACCGTCTCAAGGAACAACGCTATTGTCCTTCCCTATTTATAAGAAAACCTTTAAAAAATACATAAATACGTACAAAATTAACCGAGAAAGAAGACTTTATGCAATGTGAATAGTTTAGGTTATTCTCCCTCTAATTTTATAGCCAAAAACAAAGAGCAAAGGAAAATTTATCCATTTCACCTAGTCTCTTTTGTAGATGTGTTTTAGTTATCCCAATAAGCAAATAGTGCACAAACAATCATATTACAAGGAAATGAAACAAGAAGACAAATACATTGATTAAATCATACAAATTCATAATAATGTCAACTTTCATGTCTTAATCTAAAAGATATAATAAAGCTCTATGTAATAGCATCCCTTTTATAGTAAAAATTTTTGGAAGTTCTTAATAGCCTCTGCACACTCCAAAACTATTGGATAATTGTTGTAAAGCAATTTCAAACCCATATGAATTTTACTCAAAACTCATAATATGCTCAAACAACAAGATAAGCGACCAGATGCAAGATAATGATCTAATGTTATTTAGCTCAAGGTAGGGCTGGATATGAAGCGAACCGAATGCGAACACGAGGTTGTTCAGGTTCGCGTCGTTTGGGTCTCCTAGCATATTTGTGTTCGGCTCATGTTCGACGAATAGCTATGCTGAGGAGTTCGAGCTTCGCGTTCGTACAAGCCATGTGCGGACTTATTCGTTCGTGAAGCTCGGTACCATTGTTGCAAACGAACATGTGCGAACGAACAGAGCAAACAACTACAACTGGATTATGACCGAGACGAAATGGAGACAATGAGGGAAACGGACGGGACCGGTTGAACAGGTGCGCCTCGTCGTCAACACTAGATTTCTGAGAGAGAGGATGGAAGAAATTCTAGTTTCTGGAACCAAACGAATAGTTCAAATCAACCGAACTGTTCGTCTCATCGAGTTCGGGTTCGTATTCGTTTTAACCAAACACCATCACGCAAGCTCGTATTCGCATTCGGTTCACGAAAATGCTCAACTCGTTTTGTCGGTGAACAAAGCGAACTCAAAAACGAGCTCAAACAGGTTCGTCTCGTATCCAACCCTAGCTCAAGGCAACGATTGCACGTCTTAATAAAGAAGAATATGTGTAGAATCTTTTATATCTCTCGTCAATATAAATTCACAATATTTATTTTCTATTTAACTAACATAGGAACATATCAATTGGAATGTCACTCAAATTTGGAATCTTAATTCTACTAGTTTGAAAGTAATTTTCCCTTAAAAGTTTTATAAATATAAAAGATTATATAAGAATATAAGATAAAAGGAAAACCTGTATGAGAAAGTCTTATTAGCGACTAAGCTATTTTAGAAATTCCATTGTAAAAAACATCAATTAATAACTATATTGTGGAGGTAGACATTGCAATTATATCATATTAAACTATGTTAGAAATTTTGTGTCATCTTCTTTTATTTTTACACTTTATCTTTAATTAAAAATCATCTTATTATATAATAATACATTATTTGAGTATTTAAAATGTATACAAAAAAAATATATGCACATAATATTATTTTATGATAATAGATACATTAGAATCTTTTTATTTTTTTTGTTATTACTATCGATCATTCGGCAAGATTAATAATTACTATATTTGATAAAATAAATCTGTTATTTAGTAATCAATAAAATAATATGTACATAACTTTTATATTTATTTTATATAAATAAATGATATGTTATTATATAATTAAATAATTTTAAATTAATAATAAATTAACCATAAATTAATACTTAATCGCCTGTTCATTGGTTCACTTTCAAGTTATTTAATTTTTTATCAAAATCAAAAGCCATGTCACCTTCTCCACTGACTCTCTCTTTCTCTTTCTCTTTCTCTGGCTCTCTGCAATCATGTTATATAAATGATCATATTTTCACAACCATCACCATGCATGCATGTCACCTCATCAACTATCCTATTCGCATACATTATATTCTGTAAAGTGTCATCACATTACATTCATCTCTTTAAGAAAACAATTCAATCTTAACTTAAATTTTTTTTTAATGGTAGAATCCAATTCTTGTAATCATATTATAGAATTCGTATTACATATGAACGTTTCTGGGTTAGTTAGTTGGCGGGGAGCTCAAAAGAAATAAAATTAATAATAAATGAAAGAAACAAAGAAAGAAACAAAGAAAGAAAGAAGGAAGCATGCATTAAATAAGATGATGGGATGGAGGGCCATTCTTCCAGCATTTTGTTTGGTAGCTTCTGCCAAATATTTAAACCACACTAACTTCATCCTCCTAGCTTACCCCATTCCCCTTCCCGTTTCACTTTAAATTAAACATGTCAGCATTCCCTTTCATTCATAACTATTCTTCTTTCTCTCTGTTGCCTAGCTACATACTTCTCTGTTTCCCTTCTTTAATTTATATCTATCATGTCATACTTATGTCTCATCACCTATCTTATATATAGATATTTTTAAAATTAAATAAATCTATTATGCCATTAAAAAAAAAAGGCCAAACGACTATTTTCCACCCATAGTTTAAGGCGGAGACAAAATCTTACCTTCCAAGTTTCAAAAACTCAGTCTCCCACCCATGAAAACAATTTAATATTAAATAAAATAGAAAACAATAACATTTAAAGGGATAATATTATCATTTTAGAATTAAAATTTTATAAAAAAATAAAATAAATTTTATAAAAAAATAAAATAAATTTTATAAAAAATTTTAAATTAAAAAATTTTAAAATTTTTTGAAAATTTTAAAAAATTTGTAGCAGCCACCGTCGTCAGTGCCGCGGCGGTGACCGCCACTGAAGGCGTCAGGTGGCTGTTATCGACCACCTGGTTTCAGAGGAGGTCAGATCTGGCCTCCTCATTCGGTGGAGGAGGTCAGATGGCCTCCTCCACCGCCGTCATAAGAAGTTATAAGAAACGGTCGAAAAGGGTCGGTCTTGGTCCCAATGGCCGTTTTCGGCCTTTATTATTGGCGGAGGCGGCGGCTAGATCTAGCCGCCTCCTCCAAAACTGAGGCGGTCAGATCTAGAAACCTTCACCGAACGGGGAGGCCAAATCTGGCTTCCCCTGAAACCAAGTGGTCGGAAACGACCACCTGGCCCCTTTAGCGACAGTCACCGTCGCGACACTGGCGATGGTGGCTGCTGCAAATTTTTTAAAATTTTCAAAAATCTTTAATATTTTTTAATATATTTTTTAATTTTTTAAAATTTTTTAAAAATTATTTATATTTAAAAATTATTTTATAATTTTATTATAAAAATTTATTTTTTTAAAAAGTATTTTAATCATTTAAGTATAAAAATTATAAAAAATGTTTCTATAAGTGGGAGACTGGGCTTTTGAAACTTAGAGGGTGGGACTTTGTGCCCGCCTCCAACTATGGGTGGGAAATAGTCCTTTGGCCAAAAAAAAAAAACCAAATTCAACCTTAAGAGCAGTTTCCTAGCAGCTGACTGCCTTATTTTTAAGTTAGTTCCAAGTGATGTGCCCATAAGCCGCATTGAGAATGTAAGACAAGAAAATGACAACATTTTGGAAGTCTGTAAAAGATTTTTTAGAAGTAAGGATTGCCTCGAAAGAATCTGTTCTCCCACTAATTGTAGGATGTGAATGTCCTCACATTAAATTTTGGAAATAACCTGAAGTCAATAGCTGACTAAATGATAGTTGAATCAAAATCTTTCTTCAGTTTTTTACCCCTAAGTTGGAAAAATTAGAAGCGAGAAGGAAAGATAACGAAAGCAACCGTCGTTTCTTTAACAAAGAATAAAGAAATGATCTAAAAAAAAAAAAAAATCATATTTTGATTACTTATTTTAAAAAATACATTCTTTTAATAATTTTAATCGATCACATTATTCTGATAAAAAATATTATTAATTTTCACGATTTATACATGACGTATTAAATCTACAGACTTGATATGACAAATTTAATATGACTTACTTTTTTTCAAGTTGTATCATCTATTGGTTAAATCTAAACAAAGAGCTTAGAATGACTTAAAGTATTTATACCTATTCTCCTCAAGCTCAAGTTAAAAAAGTCCCATAGACTTTCATGAACCAAGTGAAGATCGTCAATAGTGCTTCTATAATTCAATTCCACGAATTCTAAATGCATATTCGTTATCCTAACTTTCCTTTATAAACTTGCAACCTTTCCTCCACAACTTGCTCTCTTTCTTCTAATTGTTGGAATCTCGCCTTCATGGCATACCATTTCTCTTTAGATTTCTATAGGGATGTGATCTCAAAATTAAAAGTATCATATTTTTATAAAATATTTGAAATGTCAAAAAGATTTAAAAATAGATATATACGATATCGAAGAAAATTGAAAATAAACATTAAAATGATATAATTGTGAATAAGAAAAAATTATCAACATTCATGAAATACGTGTGAAATATTAAAAAGAATTAAATAAAAAATATTATAACATAATATTATCCAAAGAAATGGGTCGCAATAAAGCTCGGATATGAAACCCTAATAATGATTGTTGTATACTAATGCCAAATATTTTTCCATTCATATATATATTTTATATTTATTTTATGAGTAGAAAATAACTTTAGCGGAGCTACAGAAAAATCAAATTTCAAATTTTTACAAAGTTTTTCAGATTCATATATTCGAACTGTCACTTTTATCAGTTCGTCACTTGTCAATAAAACACGATTTGGGTAGAGAGTCATGCTTCAGATTTCTCAAAAAAAAAAAAAAAAAAATTCAATTTTTAAGATA
Source organism: Anacardium occidentale (assembly GCA_026122585.1). Lineage (NCBI taxonomy): Eukaryota > Viridiplantae > Streptophyta > Magnoliopsida > Sapindales > Anacardiaceae > Anacardium > Anacardium occidentale. The sequence continues at coordinate 84,354 of JAJEJH010000778.1, forward strand.
TGAAAATATCTGGGATTAGGCCTGGTTGCAATGCAGATATTCATATGGCTGGGAAAGCCTTTAAAAAGGTCCCCGCCCGAAGTCACAAGTTGAAGTTGACGGTTGAAAAGCCAAAAACTTTGATTTGATTTACATCCACTTGATCATCCATCTTATATCATACATTATTGTCACCGATAACCCCGGCCCACTCCTCAAATTCTCTTCCATGAAGGAGATACCACAGTGTGGTTGTGGTGGACCTTCACCCTCGTAATCACCACGTGTGTCGTCACCTTTCCTTAAATGCATTTTAATATCATACACCTTATCACACGTCTCTCTTTCTCCCGACGCTAAAACCATATCTTTCTTCGCGGAGATGATTGTGAAATGTGAATTGACGGAAGAGGACGGCCTTGCTTAAGGATCAAGTTACCTTTATACTTAATAAACATTACTAAAAGAGATTCGAATCAGTCCCCGCCTTGCCCCTTTCTCCGTCAAAAATTCGTGGCCGTCCGATCTACATTTTATATTATATCCAAAATAGATATATATATATAAATACTTGATTCCCTTCAATTCTACTTTTATTTTTATTTCTTTTCTTTTATATTTGTTAAATTTTAACTGGGGTGGACAATAAATTGGACCACTCTTAATTTCTCAATTAATTGCACCCAAGTTGTAGTCTAAAAATATTTTTTTATTATTTTCTTTGAACATATAAATTATTTTTTTATCAAAAATCTAATTTATTAGGAAAAAAATAATATTTTACATGTGTAATATAATAATAATTTTATGATAAGAATTTTAGAAATAAAAAATTGTTTGACCAATCGAACCTCGCATCCTTTACTCTTTTACTTACACCATTAAATTCATCAAAATCTTCAATAACTTTATTTTTTATAAAACATTAATTTCAAATCTATAAAAAAAAATTGTCAATGAATATAAATTATCGATATTATTAATGGAGTTAAGTTTTAGGTTAAAAAAGTATAACTTATATATTTAAGGGGGTCGAAAAGTGTTTTTAGCTTGTACTTTAGGTGTTAAAATGTTAATATTCTTCACATTATTATACGGTGCAGGATTATAAAAGAATCAAATCATTTACGAGTTGTTTGTCGTTTTGCTCATGTTGAGTTCAGTTTGATTTAATTATTATCGGTCTACTTATGAGTCGTCTATAGCTTGACTAGTGTTGGGTTAGATTTAATTCAAATATTGTTGATCTAGTCGTAAGTTGTTTGTAGCTTGGCTCGTGTTGAGTCAAGTTTGGCTCAATTATTGTCAAGCTTAGCTTGAGCGACTCAAGTTCAACTTTGGAGTTAAGTTCAAGCTCAATATTGTTTGATTTGGTAAAGTCACAATATATATAATATTAATAAACTCTTAAAAATTTAAGACTTTACTCTTACATATTTAAAATCTTATTATTTTAATTATAATTTAACAGTATTAAATAAATATATAAGATACGGATTTAATTTAATTTTTTGAGTTAATTATTCTTATATCAAATATGATATATATTAATCGAATTGATTTCAAATCCAATACTATTGAGCTTGGATTAACCCGATTGCGATCTTATTATCTTTTACGTCATAATTAATTCATTTGATCAAATATTATTTCAACAAAAAAAAAAAAAATTGGACTTTTTATTTACTTTTTATTTTATCTTTATCATGAAAGTTATTGTCTCACCATGTAAGGCCATAATTTATGGAAAAAGTTTGATTTAATTAACTAGTTATAAAGGTGAATAAGCTATTCTGCACGGGCTTAATTTCGGTCACATCTTTACGATTTAATTTGTACTGTACCGTAAATCAAATCTGAGTGGGGAGATTAAAATGCTTAATTTAATTTAATTTAATCTCCACCGCCATCCCCACCCACCCCAGCTATGTATGATATTATTATGTCTAATCATATACAATTAATTACATTTTGCAATTTCTTAGTTTCGAAATCAACATCCACATCAGCCTTCAATTCGTGGGCCACCTCTCAAAATTCGAATTATTGAAGAGTTTCAGTTTTTTTATACATTTATACATAAAACATGCGTGGCAAATTCATCTCTTATTTGTATAATCTTGTACGATTAGAATTACCAAATTATCACATCAATAATTTGATTCCTTCTTATCGATTAATTACCAAAAGCATATAAATTATAAAATTAAACAAGATACTGGCATAATGGACTTACTTGAGTGGGTGACCACGACTTTACTAGAGATCGAAAGGAAGCTTTCTAAATAAATAATTAATAATTAATAATACATAATTTTTCATTAATTAATTAAAATTAATACGATTTGATTTACTATGTTTCTATTTATTTATCATGCGTGTGTGGGGGAATGGGACCCAGGTCTTCTGTCTAAATATTAACCTCCCGTATTATTGCGGGTGACGGCGACTTTTCTAACTTATCTTTTTTCTATTCTCCTCTGTATTTGACGCGACAGCAAAAACAAATTCAATTTTAACAAACCGGAAAAAGTGAACTTTGAAAAACTACGCCTCCTTCCCAAAACCCTAACACGTATACACGGAGCCAGGCTTACTCTTTTCGTTTTTTATTGCTTTTTGTGTCTCCATCTTTTCGGTCTGTTCAGTGTTCTCGCTGCTACCACCACCTTCGATCTCTGGTTTTAATGGATGATAATCAGGAATCCGATCCAACGGGCACCGCCGTCTTCAGTAGCGACAGCAGCTGGAGACTGCCTGAAGCTGACGGGGAGACCGTTGGTTACTTGTTCCCCAGCGATAGGGATTCTTGTATTCTCAGTGAATTTGGCTGGAATTTTCATCCTGAGAATTCACGCTATTTCGCTGATGAGAGATCCGATGTTACGGGAAACGACGTCGGTTGTTCTTTGCCGGAGACTGCTAGTAGTGCTGAATTATATGCTGGTCCGATAAATCCGGTATCTTCTGCTGACGTGTCTATGTCCAATCCGTCTGTATCATCGAGTTCCAGCGAGGATCTGACGATGGAGAAGTCTACGGGCTCCGGCGTTAAACCGCCTGAGATACCGTGAGTGGGAAGTGACTGAAATGAGATGATGACTAATTTCGTAATTAAATTTTCTTTTCAAGGGCAAATGGCATGTGTTTAGAGTGAAAATTAAAATTTTTAAAGTTTTGTTTATTTAAAGCAAAAATAACGAAAGGAGGAATCAAACACAGTACCAAATCCATGAATTTTAACCAATTCTTTTCTGTTTTGCAGTGAGAGCTTTGTCCGTACAGTCTAGAAACTGTCAAAAACGTATGTTCATGCAAGTTTAGATTTGTTTGCTGAGAGGCCAGTTTTGTAATTTTATTGAATATGTTGGGTCTGATGAAAGAATTTTCATTTATTGAAAGTGTCTTCTTTCATAAACTCCATGAACGCCGCCGTTATTGCGGCACGAATGGCGTGCTCCTAACTTTTATTGGGGGATCTACACTTAAAAATGCATTCACAAAACGGAAGTATATATTAGAGCCGTTAATTCTAGATGCTATAAATTAGAGAGAATCTCTTTATAGTTTTTACATATGAGATGCTTGTTTTGAAGTGTGTTCATCTTGTTCTTCATTCAACTTCGCCCTCGATATTTTCCCTTGCTTTGTTTTGTAATTTGATGAATGTAATATATGTCTGTAATTTGTATGACATGATGCTTCTGATCTTAATGGGTTTTCACTGTCACTTGTTTAGGGTACTTGATTTCTTGTAGAAAGTCCGTTATTTACTTGTTTAACTCCTGAACTTACAACTTGGTTACCAAGCAAGTTCAATTTCTCTATTTATTTTCACTTTTGATCTCAGGTTTATAAAGTTATTTCCTAGGAATTTGTTACAATCAACATTAAGCTTACGTATTTTCATGTTTGTTTTTCCTTGTTCAGATTGGAAAAGAAAAAATTTAAATGCAAGCTATTAGTTTCTATATTGCTTTGCTTGTAAAGATAACATCAGCAGTGAAGGATAAACAGTTTTATGCTACGTATACATAGTGCATTAAGCATTCATTTCAAATATATGGTACAATGATGTTATTTTGTCCTATAAGCAAGAATGAAAATTGCTTGTAGCTACTGTTTCTTGTAAATGCTTTTCGTTCTTTTATATTTCTGCACCGCAGCTGCCAATTGCAATACCAACCCTAGCTATAAATTTTAACATGGTTTTTGTGCTTTTAAATTTTAGGGATTTACTTTCCTCTTTTGCTTTTTGGTTGCGACAGAATATTGGAAAAATCTTCATGGTTCTAGGGAATAGTAGCGCTAGAAAAATACATGCGTACACTTCTTGTTGACCCTTTAACTTTCCGACTTATTAAATACAGGTTTCCCTTTATATGTTCATTTCTCTCTCTCTCTCTTTTTTTTTTTTTGCTTTGATTTTCAAGTATTATCACATTTGTGAAGCTGAACCTTTTGACATTTCACATTAATTTATACTTTTCCTTCACATTGTATATCAGATTTTAACTAAATTCTCATTCCTTGAGCCAACATATGGATTATTTCTCAGCAGTTCTTTTCTCTTGTTTGAAAGAGAATAACCATCAAAAGGGAACACTTCTCTTCACGTGAAAACTTACTTTCTTCATTGGTTTCATTGAGTTAGAGAGCAATCTGTTATACATATCCTGGTAATTTTATGTAGTTGCAAATGCCATTAAGATAATTCTTTTGTAAGAAATTCATGGCTTCACTGAATCATTTTCTTTGATGCATCCGATTTCGTTGTAATTTCATAATTATAGTTAGATTATTGTCCAGGAATAAGGCGAGAAAGAAAGGACAAAAGCGAATTCGGCAGCCACGTTTTGCATTTATGACTAAGAGTGAAGTGGATCATCTGGAAGATGGCTATAGATGGCGGAAATATGGACAGAAAGCTGTTAAAAATAGTCCATTCCCCAGGTCTGATATTTGCTCTCTTTTTAAAAGGAAACTCACATTTTCATGCTTTAAATTTAATCCAAATCTTCTCTCCCGTGTTAAGGTTTATAAATGCAATTTTATGATTTGACTCCCAAGTGATTGTATAGGAGTTTTACTTCATATTTTCGGCCCCTTCGTAACATATAGTAGGTGGCTTTTACATAATTGCATTTTCCTTAACATTATATCTAATTTTGAAAATGATTTATTCTTTTTCTGTAGGATTTTTTTTCGATGTTTTAGCTTTTTATGAAACTACTAGGATGAGAGTATTTCACATGACTTTTTCTTGATAAATTATGTTAATAAAAAATTTAGTTATCCCTGTTTGTTGAAGTCCGAAATTTTCCGACTTTACATCAGATCTAAAAGTTCAGAAATTAGCTAAAAATTGGTTTATTATCTGTTAATTGAGCTGTATAGATCAACTGAAAATTTCCGCATATCTAACTCATGTGTTGTAGGAGCTACTATCGTTGTACAAATAGCAAATGTAGTGTGAAGAAGAGGGTGGAACGCTCCTCCGAAGATCCCACAATTGTAATTACAACTTATGAAGGTCAACACTGTCATCATACAGTTGGATTCCCTCGCGGTGGAGTTATTAATCATGAAGCTGGTTATGCTGCCCATTTGACTCCGGCATTATCACCATATTATTATCCGGCCTTTCATATTCCACATGAAACAATACAGACTCATCAAGATGAAGCAGGAGAACCACCTGCCTTGTCAGATCCAACCCCGCAGTTGCCCACGGATGAAGGGCTACTTGGGGATATTGTGCCTCCTGGAATGCGTAATAGATGAGACAGAAAACAATGGTACGCTTTACTTCACTTATACTAAAGTTAAATTCTTAAGGGACGCATGCCAGAGTGTGTAGAGTTCTCTTGAAATCAACCGAAAGCTGAAATTAAGGAATATTAATTCCCTAAACATCTTCTTTAGAGTCAAGTCAGCCCTCAGCACTTAGCTTTGTAATTTTGCTTACACACGTAGCTGATTGGAAATGTCAGAAATTTGTCTTTAAAGCACTCAAGGGATTTGTGCAGATTCGACGATTTAAGAAGTGATAGATTCGAAACGTATCTATAAAATGTTACTCGATTGAGTTCGATCATTAGGTAATTTTTTGATCACTTAACGGTGATAAAACGTGACTTGGAAAGTCATCGAAGTTGGTGGTTTGAAATTGTAGAAGGCCGTTGACATATGACCCCATCCCCTCCAGTACGAAATCTGGATATTTCCATTAACATTATTCAATAGACATCTTAGAACGTTTACATTTGGTTATATGCGGTAGGCTAATCTCTTGCCTGTGATGTTAATAACGTACGAAATTGTTTC
>JAJEJH010000779.1:0-11468 GCA_026122585.1 Anacardium occidentale
GCTATGATATGCTCATGCAGTATTACTTGTCAGATTATGTCATGTTCTGATGTTATTTTGCTTTTAATTTGGTTTCCTAAGCTTTATTAATCAATTTCTACTTATTTTGGAAAATTAAGTTGATGCACGGGTGTGCTGGAGACACACACGGGCGTGCATGGCAAAGGCATACGGGTGTGTGCCCAGACGTACGAGGTCGTGCGCTTGCCGTGCAACCGATGCGTGCATCTGCAAACTAACACACGGTTGTGTCCCTTAGGGCACACGGACGTGCATCTGTAAATCAGGTCGTGCACACGAACGTGTCCTTACAAAAACAAAGGCACACGGGCGTGTGTCTTGTTCTGCATTGACATCACTCATTTGGAAATGTAAGAAACCCATCCATTTCTTAACCAAACATAAATTAATCAATAACACACATTTCCAACACTCCAATATACATATATCAAACATCAATTTCATCATTCATCAACTACCACTGAATTCACCATGGAAATATCTAATTTCACTCACATAAACACACACAAGCAAGTTAAGCATGGTTCCTGGGTGGAAATCATCAACTCATGCATCCTTTCATCACACATCATCATATAAACTCATATATATACTCATAAGCATGCTGGGGAACAAATCACACAGCACACATCAACACAAACATGCTGGGAAACTCAAGGAAGAAGTAAGGGAACACTTACTCTTGTCATGGCTGCTGGAAACTCAACTCTAGCTAATCTCTTCCTTCTCTAGCTGGATTAGGAGCTGCTGGAAGCTGGATTTATTGTCTAGGGCTGGGATCCACTAAAACAGAGAGAAAATGCTGGCTGAAATGGGAAAAGCTGGGTGAGAAATAAACTTAATCTCTCATCTCTCTCTCATTTAACCCACTTGCACAGGCATGCAGGGTACTGTGCACGGGAGTGCACAAGGGAAAATGAAGATAATTCATTTTCCGTGTTACGCATGATTGAAACCTCTCTAAAGGAATCACGCAAAAGCCACACAGGCTCTGGAAACTTACCATCTCACCCTTAAACTCTTCTAAACTCTCAATTTATTTCTAAATCTCACATCTAATCCCAAAACTCTTCCTCTAAGGGCTTTTCTAATCCTAGGATGCTACAATTTCATTCTCTAATTTCTTCTCTGATTTTCTCTCACAAAAACTATTTGTATTTCTTTAAGAGAGAAACCTTATGAGCTTAAGAGTTGTATCAGCCTTGAGAGGCAAATTACTGTAAAATTTTCACAAACCCTTGGGTGCAATCCTGTGAAACTAATGTGAAGCGTAATCCCTATTAAAACTAAAATAAGGGTGCAATCTCTTGTATCAAAACTAGTATGAAGGGCAAAATCTCTTGGATCAAAACTATTATAACTTCAGGGTTGAAGTTAGTGAAAGGAAAATCTTCAAGCGGGTTGCTTGGAGTAGTGGACGTAGAAGGCGTGGAGAAGCTCTGAACCACTATAAATCGACTAAGCATTTCTTTTCCTTTACTCTCTTTTATTTATACTTGCTTAGTCTTATAATTAATTGTGTTTAGTTGTATTTATATATTTGGATGTTTGAGTTGGTAGAATAGGAAAAGGTTTTAAATTTGAGAAAATTTTTAAATAACCTATTCACCCCCCTCTAAGTTATTTGCCATTTAGTATTTGGGGTTTTACAGATAGTAATTTGGATAATAAATATTTTTTATTCTTTTGGATGGTAGAAGTAGTAACCCTTAGTTTTATTAGCGTATAACACAAAGATACAATTTTCAGATTTAGTGTTTAACTTATCCAAAGTTAATTTCTTAATAAAAGCTTTACAACCCCAACCTTTGAGTAATCTAGATTAGGTATTCACCTAGTTCATAACTTATATGGAGTCTTATATATGGATTTGGAAAAGACACGATTTAGTGTATAAACTATTATTTCTAAAACGTAACTTTAAAATGATATGGGTATATCAACAAAACTCATTATGGACTTGACTATATCCACTAAGATCTTATTCCTTTGTTTAGATACATTGTTATGTTGTAGTGTATTAAGAGGAGTGAATTAAGATACCATTTCATATTCTTTCAAGTAGTCTCTAAACTCAGCACTTAGGTACTCACATTCTCTATCACTTTATTGAGTTATTTTTTCACTTTATTTTTGAAGTCCTTAAAATTTTTAAAGCATTTAGATTTGTGTTTCGTTAAAAACATAAAACTATATCTACTGAAGTCATCAGTAGAGGTCACAAAGTAAGATTATCCATATCTGCCTTAAACCATCGTACGCCTACATACATCATTATGAATGATCTATAATAGTTTAGAAACCCTTTCATTTTGTTCAATAAAAGGTGAGTTGTTATTTTGCCTAATAGACAAGATTCATATTTATCAAATAAATGAAAATTGACTGATTGTAAACTTGAGGGGATTGGAGTTTTTCATTGTGTTTTAGTCTAATATGATCTAGCCTATAATGACACAAATATATGGTATTCAAGTCATTAATTTTGATTTTTTTTTTTTTCAACATTAAGAATGTTATTAGATAAATCAAGAACATATAAACAATTAACTAATCGAATAGTCTAATAAGGTATTTTGTTTAAGCTAAAAGGAAGAATTCTATTAGCAATCAAAAACAAAAACTCTCTTTATCTAACATAGATACAAAACTAATATTTCAAGAGACACTTGATATATAGTAGTAATTTACAAGTTCCAAAACATGAAGGTTGGCTTGCTCAAGTGACCATCTGAATGAACTAAAAGGTTGCTTGATAAAGACATTCCTAAGCCAATTGTTATTTCCAAATCTTGTTTTGTGTTGTTTGCTTAGGAATTATCCTTGATTTCACGTTTCTCTTTATGTTCAATGTTACTCAAACCAAGTGTTTTAGGGCTTGAATGAGTGTTTTCAATGCCACTTGAATTAAAAGGTGGATTAGAACTTGTAATTCCATTTTTGGAATGATCACTATCAATGTTTGCAAGTGGATTAGAACTTGAAAACATGTCAACTTAAATTTTCCTAACTGATAGACATTGTAAAAATTTTTATCAATAAGGATATGTTGATGTAATTCAATATCATCCTTAAGAATAGATGAGTCTATCTTAGAGTCAAGGTGACTTAATCTATTGTGCCATAAATCAAACACAGACATTTTATATAAAGGATGCAGTGGTGATGTCATACAATTAAAAGTAGAGTAGTTAGTGTTGGAAGGCATAGTTTTATTATCAATATGAGAAAAGTGGTAATGGCTAATACAAGGCAATTTAAAAACATTGTTATTAATAGATGACATACCAATAAAACAATTTGAATTAAAAGACACATCCTTGCACATAAATTGATTTTCAATCCATTCATATTCTTTGAAACACGTTTTGAATTTTAACTAATTTTTGAAATATGCCTTCAAAATGTTTTATACTTATTTTAGAGCATTTCAAATATGCACTAATGCACCCTCGTGCTTCCTAAACATTAACTAAGAAAATATCACATTAGATACTAAAAATCAAGTGCAAAAATTCATATATTAAGCTAAACCCATTGATCGAAATGATTTAAGTGGCAAGTGATATGTTCTTTGTATAAGATTCTTCCAAACTCAAGTAATTTTCAATGATGGTGTGATTTTTTAATTCTCTAAGAACCCCATGTTAGCTTTGTTATATGATAAACTCCAACTCACGGGGTAACTTATAGAGAAGTGACTAGTCACAAAACTAGGAACTCATACCTTGATTTTAGATAAACATCTCTTAGTTAAATAACACAATTAACTAGTTGGCATTCTTTACCTTTCATTCTTCCATGATGAAAAACAATAACTTCTTACCTTATCAAAACTAGATCAATATCTTATCTTATTAGTAACACATTAGGAAGTTCGTGTTTGAATGTAAATTTAAAGTGTAACAAATAAGATTGTAACTTCTTCCCTTTATCCTATAAACAAAAAGGATCGATCAAGTAAGAAGAAGATACCTTTAGAGAAAATAAAAAGGAGAGGAAAAATCTAGTTTATTTAAAATCCATCACTTAGAAGCATCATCTTAAGTTAAGTTGGGGAAATCTCATAAAAATTTAACTACACTCTTTAAATTTCTCAAGAGAGTCTCTAGTCCATAATTAAGTCTTTCTCAAGAGACCAATTATATAATCTTTGATAAATTTCAATATCATGTATAATTTCGTGGTCAATTTATAGAGTTTTAGGGGTGATTTAATCATTTTACCCTTATTATGTGCATATTTCGGGATCACAGGTTTTCATGTTTGGTTTTGTAGGAAATATTGATTTTGATGTGAAGTCAATGGAAATGAAGCCAAAAAGACACTTATGAAGGACTAACTGGTGGTTCAACTTTAGTCCAAGAAAGAATGAGTGACTATAGCATAAACGGAGAAAGAGAGCAATGTGCGTCACAGCAGAAAAATAAGGATTTTCAATATGTTTAAGTTTTTTAATGTAAAAGTAGTCTTCAAAAAAATTGTAGTGGACATCTTAAGCTTTTTAAAAAGCTATTACACGGAAAAATATAAGTTATTTTGGGCCCTCAACCGTTGTCACAAATTTAGATTTTCTCGGCGAAATTCTATATCTAACCACTGAGCACTAAAATGGTCATAACTTGAGATTTCAAAGTCCAAATGAGGTTATTCAAAAGCCGAATGAAACTAGACATCCAGGAATACAACTTTGATGAAGATCGAAATTTCATATTCCCGAAGCTACATGCTGCAACATCATGTTGTAGCATAGGAGAATACAAAAGGTGCATGAAAATTCCAAAAGCTGCATGCTCAACAGAAACAAGGCAACAACTCTATGTCGTAGCATCATACCATGGCATGGGCACTTTTTGCAGAATTTCATTTTAATTGAAATTCCTGCCTAACCCTAATTATATATCTTACATTCTAACCCTAAGTATATATATTACATTGTAATCTTATAAAAGGGGGGAGCCGTCCTATGAGAGTTTTAGAGAGATTTTTCAAACACTTTTCAAAGATTTAATATTTTGTTTTGAAGAATCAATCGAAAGTTATTCGGATTGTAATTGTGAGACAGATTTTCATCATATTTCAATAAGAGATTGAACAATTTATATGGTTTTGTTCTTATTCTTTTCATTATGCTTTGCTTGAATCTGATTGTTTATTTGTGCTTAGTGATGAACTAAATAATTTTTGCTAAGATTAGGGCTAGCTAATTCATGAATATGAAGTGTTTTTCGATTATAATTTACAATCATATTATTTCATGTGAGTTTGCATTTTGAACTTAATGTCTATTGAAAACTTGACCAATTTTTAATAGGATCTCTCTTGTGTAATTGAGACCTAAAGGTGAGATCGTATAAAAGTAGTTAGAATGCGAACCGTGGATTAATCAAATGTAGAGATATATTTGATAATATATGTAATAGTTATAGGCATAATAGGCTAGTGCTGAAAGCTAGTGGATTTCATAGAACTTAATGCATTTTCATCTAATTAACCTAGATAGAGATATTTAGGTTATTAGATTGTTAAATAGGATTAAAATATTACTTGAGAAAGAATATTGATCAATTTAGGGAATTTCGTTGTCACACGAATAACATGAAATATTTAGTCGTATGAAAAACATACATTGTAGTAAATTAGTGAACCCGAAATCTTAGCATCATCACGCATATTATTATTCGATTTATCTAAGCGTGCTTATTAATTGTTTGATTTTAATTTTAGATTTATTTTCTAATTGTATTCGATAGTTAAGATAAAGTTAGGAGTAATGTCGTCTTGGTACTTGCTTATGCAATCTCATGGATTTGACAACCCTGAATATTTCCCGTGTTATTTTGAACTAATAAACTTGTTAGGAAGTTAGGTTTAAGCTTTAACACATCAATCTTCGCTCATTTTCTATCAAAACACTTTACAAATAATATAACCGTGGATGCAGAGTCTCACATTAAAAAATTCATTTATATCTGATTCTCTCTCCATCTAATTTATCTCTCACTTAAATGGATAAAAAAATTGATTCACGGATCTTGACTATTACTACCGTAATTTATGTTGTGCAAAACTATAAATTTAATAACAAAAAATCCCATCAACAAACCCCAACACTTAATTTTCATTTTGCATCAAAGATGCAACTATCATGGAAGTTACATGAATTACGGACCAGGTTAAATACTAAAGAATTTCCTATGGTTGTTATACGGGAGAGATAACTTTCACTTTCCTCTCAAAACACGTCCGATGTGGAAGATTACTGTAGCATCAAGGAGCATTTTGGCCATTGTGCGTAGCTTTAAGTTCACTGCCTGCACGCAGCGACGAAAGGTGACACAGAACAACTTGTAAGAATAAGGCAGGAAATGGAGTTGCATCTATTGGCACTGAAAGAAAAACTCACCAGTTTAAGCAACAAGTTCTTGTTCCTTCCAATTTTCTACGATATCAAGAAAAATGAGGTGTGGTGGGAGTCCCTCAAGTTATTTCTTCCGGATCTGGAAGGTATTTGGATGATTCCTAATTTTTGTGGGATTAATGTAGCATCGAATATTCCTGATGCAAGGTCAGTGTGCACCATATTCCTATTGGGAACAAACATTTGTATTGGAATTTTGATAGGAGTGGATGGAAAAACTTGAAGAAAATATTTGAACTTTGAAGCATGTAAAAACTTTCATTAAACTGATGTTTACTCCCTTCTTATATAACGAAGTTTTATAAATTTGTAGTCAATAAACACTGACTGAATATTTCTCAAAAACAATTATATTAAAAAAAAAAAAGTTTATCAAGTGGAGAAGTCAAGTATGTCAAGTATATAAAAATATATATAATTATTTATGACACCATTTATGATTAGACACCAAAAACAATTGTATTCATTAAAAATTAGGATCTTATATAATTATATTAGTTTAAATAACGTCAAACCACCTGTTTCCACCCAAGGCTTCCTTAACCAATAAATTTTTATCCAAAAATTTATAAAAAAATTAAATATTTATCTATTAATTAAAATCAATCATTAAATTTAACGATCACATCTTTTTAAATAAAAATTAAAAAATAAAAAAATTAATTTTATAAAAATATTTTAAATATAAAATAATATTGATGTGACATTAAAATAATATTTCATAAATTAATAAAAAACTAAAAAATTCATAAAAATTTAAAAAATCAAATAAAATTTTAAAAAATAAACCCGACTATTTCTGACCTCTATCACTTTTGCCAAATCTTTGAAGATTAGATCCGATAGCCAATAGAATCAAGTGACCGTTTTCAGTCACTTGATTAGATTAACGACGGTCAAGACTATCGACGATTGTTTTTTAAATTTTTTATTAATTTTTAGAATTGTTTAAATTTAATATTATTACATTAATATTATTTTATATAAAAATTATTTTAATATTACTATTATTTATTTAATTGAAGAGTATTTTAGTTATTTCAGTAAAAATATTAATAAATCAAAAAAATTTTGGATAATAGAAAAATATTTGATTTTTAAAAAAATTTTGGATAAAAATTTATCATTTAGGAAAACCTTGGGTGCAGATAAGTCGTTTTGCCTTTAAATTATCACAACATTATATATAAACACTTTCTTTGGCTTAAAATGGACACGCTTTGGCTTTCATAAGAACACAACTTTTGACTTGTAAAAAATTATTTAACATTCATATTAATGTTTAAATAATTATTTAATAATAGAATTATAACTTAATCTATCAATAAAAATGTCAAAACAGTAATGATATAACATTTGTCATATTTTCTTGAACATTAATATCTTCGAATATCAAAAAAAATTTTGGAACGTCTATTGACCTTGAAATTCTCATTCTTAGTCCACAATTCAAAATATCAAACCTTAAGTTATGTTTCAATCTCATCCATTTTGTTCTTATTCATGTTTAATCTTTTATTCCTATTTTAAAGTATGATAAATCTTGTATTAACATCTTTTATATTTACTTCTACTTATTTTGGTCACATAAATATAAGTGTTAGTATGTCGGATAATAATATAATTATGTGTGCATTACATTTATATCAACTCTATATATTTAGATAATATGTTATTAAAAGATTGAATGACTTTGAATTAAAAAAAAGTTAAAGATAAATTAACACTTAATTACATAACGATAAACTATTTAAATATATAAAATGTGTACAAAAATTATATACTTACATATTGGATAACAATGGTAAAATCTGGGATCATAGACATAGGTGTACTAAATTATATACATAATTTAGGAACCTGAAAAAATGTGAAACCATGAAATCACCCTCCAAGTTAAGCTTAAAATATTATACATGACTGAATATAAATTATTTTAACTGACAACGTAGCTAATCGAAGTGTTCTTGTGACAGGAGGCTATGACACTTGCTCACGGGTCAAATGACATCCTTTAATATTTTCTTAAAGTTTGATTGATCAATTTTGTAAAAACTTAAAATCTCATCCTCTAAATGATAAAAATAATAGATTCTATTAATTTAGAATCTAAATGACTGTTTCACTTTTATCCAATGAAATAACTAACGTACTCTCAAATATGAATACAACTATTTTATCCTTTTTGAGTGAAATGACAAAAATGTCTTTGAAATAAAATTATTAATTAGGTGTTTATAAATATTATCCTTGACCATATTAAGGCTCCTCATTTTGTTACATTCTTTAATGAAATTTGTTCATTGTGTTAATTTCAATTTTAGGTTAAATAAATGACCTAAGATGTTGCATTGAAAGGAAATTTGGGTTGGATTGCATATGGCCAAAAGACTTATTCCTACCCATTGTTGAATTGAATAGAAAGTTGGGTTGGATTGCTTTGTGGTGTTTCAGAATTCCAGAGTTCCGGAAGTTTTGAATGCAAACTCCCAAATTCTAGAATTCTATTGTTTCAGAATTATGGGAGCATGAAATGCAAATTCTAGAATACTGAAATGCTACCAGATTTCCAATTAGCAAACACAATGAAGCTCAAACATATTTAGCTTTTTACAGAAATTACAGGTTCATACATGTAAATCAGCTCCACTAACAAGGTACAGGTAGACCAACTGCAATAAATAATCCAAGAGATTGAAACTCAAACAACGGAAGCTTCAACTGAGACTGCAATAGATTCAAGGTCAGAAAATGATTAATAGTACTCAAAATACAGTAAAACCAGTAAATCAAGGTCAGAAAAACTATAGTAAATCAGGCAAATCCAGTAAACTTTTTGAGCTATTTTTGTGCTTTCATAGCATTACAATTCAGGCCACCAGAAAAAATTAGCATATCCAAGGCATAATAGTTTTGTCTGCATTCTCCTTACTAATTTTGGGCATCTGTGAAAAAGAAAGGAAAATTTAACCCCATGGCATTATACAGTTAACATTGTCTTAGCAACTTGAAAGATAAGAAAAAAGGAAGTGGAAGCGAAAAATCTAAGATAGATGCAAGAATACCTATTTAATTTATGTGTGCCTCTGGATGTTGTCTAAATGATAAAAATGAAGCAAATTCTGACCTAGCAAAATTACTTGTCATGGTTGGAATAGTTTTTTTCTATTATTTAAATAAAAAAGAAGAAGAAAGGAAAATTAATTATATAAAACATAATCAGCATCAGAGAATAAATGAGAAATTAAGTAGCAAAATTACCTTGAAAATTTTCTTGTTTGTATTGTCTGGGTTTATAGGGAAGGACCTCTTGTTATATCCCATTTCATGTTATAAACTGAATCAAAGTGTTGACACATGTTTTCTCTTATCCTATTCATTGGGGTCTCTCCTTGCTTTTTTAGGTCTAACAACTTTGATATGCCTATATAATGATTGTAGCTTGTCTTAATTATACTCTAGTCAACTCCTTTGGTCTGGAACAAGATAAATCATTTCAGCATATGTTTTCATGTATGCTGAAATTTTCAATCTCTCATTGACAAACTCTTCAATTTTCAAATGCAAAATTAAGAGGTAAATGCACTCATGGTCACTGAACTATGCACCTATTGTATTTGTGGTTACTATTTTTTAAAACATTGGAAGAAAATCACTAAACTTTGGATTTCATTTGCCATCAAGTCACTCTTTTGTTTTGTCATTTAAATATTTAACAGAAGCTAACGTGGATGTTGACCTGGGCATTTTACTGACATGGCATCTAGTTAGCGTCCATGTTAATAGCCATGACATCATCTATACAACTGAAGCTAATGTGGCCATTGTGCTGGATACTGATGTAGCTGTTTTGTTGATATGGCATCTAATCAGTATTCGTGTCAGCATCAACGTCATCATCTACGTCAGCTTCTATTGTAGTGAACTAACGACAAATAAACTCAAAATTTAATGACCACAATTACAATTAGTGAAAAATTTAATGACCTTGAGTGTATTTAACCCCTCATATAACTTTCTTTCTTTCTTACTTTTTCAACTTGCTAAAGTGTTAGACTATCAATTCTCTTACTCTACTTTCTTCCATTTTTCTTTCTTTATCAAAACACATTTGGATTGATTAGTCTATGAATTGAGAAACCAAGCAATAACAACCACAAAAACATGCTAATCTTTTTTCTAATCAAACAAACAATAAACATTTTTTACTTTTTCTCTCTATTTTTCTCATGACTGGTAAGTGATAATGATTATAAATTTATTTATGGAAATACTTATTTTTAGTGTTCTCATTTGTTTATTGTTTTAAAAATTTCTAGTTTGTATTTTTTTTAAATTTTATTTAATAACTGAAAAAGTGGATAAAAGGAAAAATAAGTTGTCTTTTGTGTGACCATGAATGTATTTAACCTACTTTCTCATATAGAAGACACCTCATTTTTCCTATCACTCACTTTCTTGTATTGAATGCAAACTAGATACCTTATTTAAAAAATTAGTGATTGCGAATGCAATAAATGCATAGTTAAGTGACTATAAATGCATTTAACCCTATAGAAGACACCTCATTTTTTCTCTCATGCACTTTCTCAACCACCAAATAGAATTTAAAAAAGATGTAAACTAGAAATTTTTAAAATAATAAACAAATAAGAACACTAAAAAAAAAATATTTCTACAAATAAATTAACAACTTTTAAAAGCAGCTATAAGGTAAAACTGTAAAATATAGTTTCAAATAAAGACACAATCTCATATATAAATCTAAGAGAAACAAAGTTTCAAATGTTAAAACAAAAAACTAACTCACAATAAATTCATAATCATTATCACTCATCAGTCATGAAGAAAATAGAAAAAGAAAGCGAAAAATATTTACTGTTTGTTTGATTAGAAAAAAAAAATTAGTATGTTTTTGTAGTTGTTATTGTTTGGTTTCTTTATCCATAGACTAATCAATCCAAATGTGTTTAAATAAAGAAAGAAAAATAGAAAAAATAGAGTGAGAGAATTAACAGTCTAACAC
>JAJEJH010000779.1:11483-22769 GCA_026122585.1 Anacardium occidentale
TCCTTTTCTTTTCATTGGTGTTTTTTTTTTTCTCTTTTTTTGTTCTCTCTTTTCTTCCTTTTCTTCTCTTTTTTTTTTTTCTTTTCATTATGTTCATATTTCATATGGATAGATACAAATATCACCACTCTTCATTTACTTGACCTTACTATAATAGTCTTTAATGCTCCACAACCCCCCACAGTAGGTAAAGGATAAAAAGTTGATGATTTATGGTATGAGGTTTGTCAAGGAAGTGTTTCAAGCTCAATAGGGTTTTCTAGAGTCAACTTGTATCATGGTTGGCTTTGTGGTCAAAGTGACTCATTTTATAGTGTCATCATCATTTCTATGAATGCATGTGACTAATTGGGATTTTGATTAGTATTTGAAGCAAGTTCTATAAACACCTACATAAGTGAACACACTCAACAAAGAAATCAAAGGTTATGGGCTCAAAATCTTACATTTATTGTTTTAATGTCTACCAAGACTAGTTTACCTCTTGTTTGGAAAAAGAGTCCAAATTCATAAGATGCAACACCTAAAAATAATGCCCTTACATGAATCTCCCCACAGGATGTTAATCTGGTTCAACCAACCTTCTAGTGTCAATGAGATTCTGAATCTCATGCCTCAATTTCTTACATTCATTGGTCAAATGGCCTCGACCTTGATGGAAGCTACAATAAACTCTCGAGTCATAATCTGTTGGTAATGGATTTGGTGGTGGGCGAGGTGCCATCGGTTGTAGCAAATCTTTTCTCTTTAGCTTGTCAAATGCCTTTGAGAGTGGCATATTCAGATTATAGAACTGTCTTGGCCTAGATGTCACCATATTTACTCTATTAACCTTTATGATTACCCCATCATTTCTTGTTTCAGACTCAACCTTCTTGAAAGCATACTTTTTCCCTCCTTGTGTAGCAAAGAATTCTTCAATTTGTATCCCAGCTTCATACAACAACTCAAATTTTCTCATAAAAAGCAAGGAGAATATTCTTCATCACCATTTTTACTTGATCTTTTTCAGGAGGTCTATTTGTCATCTTAGAGGCCTTTTTTCTCCATCTAGTTAAGAACTCAGCAAATGACTCACTATGTCTTTGTTTAGTGGTTTCCAAGTCCTTGATTGTCACATCTAAAGCAGTGTTGTAAGAATTTTTCAACAAGTTCACGCCAGTCTAATTTATCTGCTTTATTGAGACTATGATACCAAACACCAACAACTCCACCATTTGTTCTTTAGACAACCCAATAGTTCCCATTACAGTGACAAAATGTCTTAAGCGTGTTTTTTTTTTTTTTTGGATCTCCAGTCCCATCAAATTAGACATTTTAAACTTTGGTGGTAACCTCATTTCTCCGGGTATGTCTAAATTATCCCAATCTGATGAGGAGGATGTTCTAGTTGCTCTAACTTTTTTTTTTTTTTTTTTTGCTATCTTTTTGTCTCTTAAAGTGGACATGGGTACCTTATTCTCTAAATCTCCTTCTCTTTCAAGTCATTTTGTTGCTCCCTATGTATACCTCTTACCTCACTGGTTTCTCCCACTTTCTATTTTCCTTTCATTTTTTGTCATCATTTGGGTCATTTTGTCCATCAAGTCAAGCTTTTCCTCCATTATATTCTCAAGTTTCTCCATGCTTTTATCCATCCTATTTCCCTCAGTCATAATTCTCTTCTCTCACTGAATGGCTACAAAATGATATGCATGATATGTTTATGTAAACACATGACATGAATGTAGGATTAGATGGGTGCACCTAAAAAAAAATTGTTTGACAAAACAATTGCAAAGGATGGATCTAATGCTTAGATCTAATGATAGAAAACTTTGTCCCAATGACTTTTTTTTTTTTTTTTTTTTTGTTTTTTTTGTTTTTTTGTTTTTTTTGTTTTTCTATAAGACTAGAAGAATTGGACTTAGACTACTAAAATAATGATAAGAAAACGAGCCTATTACCCCTATATGATCTTAGCCCTAAATAATCTTACCTCTATGAAGTGACTTGAATCAAAATGACTAAAGATGAAAATGCCTCTATAGGATGATTCAGTTCAAAACTACCCATTTGGAATGACACTTAACGATTTTACCCTCATAAAATGATTCCGCTCAAAACTATCCACTTAGGGTGACACTTAATGTTTTGCACTTTTCTTTTCTTTTTTAATTTATTATTTTTATTTCACCTATTGTGCATGTGTGTATATTTGTTATTAGGCTGCATTTTTTTTATTCCTTGGGCGGGCTACCTTTATGTGGGCTAGGTATTTAATTATGAACTTTATTTTTATGCTTATTTCATAATTGTAATTTGCTTCTAACAAAAATTTTATTTTGTAGGGTTTATTTATTTATTTTATTAGATTAATTAATTAATTTTTTTTTTTAGGATTTATTTATCTATTGGATTAATTAACAAATTTATTTTGTAGGATTTATTTATTTCATAGGTTGGTTTAAGGTTAGAGGAAATGTATAAGTGTGTATGAAAAAAAAAAAGATGTAATTTTTTTTTTTTTTTCAAACCAATGTAATGTATGCATATATATGTATGGATCCTTCCTTCAAGCCTCTCCTTTGCACGTGTGATTGAGAATCTAGTTACTCAGGGTGACCAACCTAATTCGACCAATTCCTTCAACTTCCACCTGAGCATCATTTTTTATTTTTTTTTTGGGTTTTGGCTTTGGATTTAGATTATGGTTATTGGGTTTATTATTGGTGGGCTTTGGATTTTGTTTTTGGATTTGGATTATGGTTATTGGGTTTATTATGGGTTATATTTAATCAATAGAGTTTTAAATTTTTGCCCGTCCATCCTCAATTTGACACCGAAAAATTTCACATCATCTTTCAGGTTGTTCATCATCGGGGATGACCCTATTGGATCCAAAATAGGGTGTCTACAGATGCCCCTAGTGGAGTCGTCAGAGCTGTGGTATCGGTTTTTGTTGTGCCATGCCAAGACAGACTTGCCACTCTTGTTTAACCACCCTAAACGTGGTCAAGAGGAGCGCATAACGGGTTTGTGGCCCATTATGGAGTCTATAGAGTCGCCACCCAAGAGCAACCCCGGGAAAATATGCATCGGTGAAGACGGGCGATTTTATGGATCCCTTGCAGAGGACCCAACCTTCCTCACCGGCCCAATGGTTGGGTTCGAAGAGTTGGGTACGGCAATGGAAAAGTGTTAGGCACCCATGTAGCCCGGCCAGAAGGCCGGCCTCCACTTTTGTGGTTTATTTGTTAAACGTGTTATCAAGTTTAATTAGGTTCCGTTTTATCACGCGATGCAATACTATTATTAATTACAACCATCAAGAGAAAAATAAAATACAGAAAATAAATAAAAATTACAACTCTTTTCCATACACCTTTATACATTTCCTCTAACCCTAAACAAGCCTAGGAATAATAAATAAATAAATCCTATAAAAACAATTTTGTTAATTAATCCAATAAATATATTAAATAAATAAATCCTATAAAAAACATTTGTTAGGAGCAAATTGTAATTACAAAAATAAAAAAAATAAATAAAGAAATAAAAACTACTATAAAAGAAAAAAATTTAAGAGCAGTCTGCCGCGGCCCAGTGCAACCCAATAAGGAAAGCCCAATAATATATACACAGACACGCACAGTAGAAAAAAAATGCAGAATCCCCCCAGCCGCGACTTGAACCCAGGTGCCAAGGGGGATAAGTCTCTCACCTTTCACCACCAAGGCAAACAATCACATTTTCTTAATTTGCATACAGAATACTATATATAAAATATACACGGACGCACACATAAAATGCAGTTAATACCCAAGATACTCAACGCATCTCATGACCACCAGTATAATCATTTACATACATTTTTCATGGAAACATAATGCATACAAATACATGCAGGACATGAGGTTTACTTTATAAAATATTATGCATATATACAGTACATTATAATCCACACATATTTCTTAAATATATAGTAATAATATATATATATATACATGTAGTACCTTAATATAAGTATATAAAAAGAAAATTATTTTTACAAAATTTTTACCATGTATATATAATCAATAATTAATGATTTTTGTGAAAGAAAAAAAAAATGCAGAATGAATAAATATTTGAAAAATACAGAATGAATAAATATTTGAATATTTTAATTAAATACCTCTTAGGAAAAATACCTGAAATTTGACTGTATTGATGCTTTACTGATACTGAATTGAGAGCAATTGGATGGCAAATCTCAGAAATTGGGATTAATTTTTTTTTTAGCAAGGTTTGGGTTTTTTTTTTTCCAATTGAAAATTTTTTTTTTCTGTGAAAAATTTCCTTTTTTTTTTTTTGTCAAAAATTTCTTCCCCCTTTGGTACTGCCCTCCCCCTCTTTTTATACATAAGAAAAACGGTTACATGAAAGCAGGTACGTGTGGGCAGTTGGCAGGGAATGGAAATAAACTGCAGCAGATCATGGGTGTGGGAAAGAGAATGGGGGATAATAAAATGGGCAAGTGGGAAATATGGAGGAAAACGGAAAGGAAAACTACGCGCCAGGTTCTTTTCTTGGGCTGGAACTTGGGCTGCCTAATTTATTATGCTTTTCTTCTTCTAGTTGGGCCATCTGCTTATTGGGCTGATTATTATTATTATTATTATTATTATTATTATTATTATTATTATTATTATTATTATTATTTTTTAAGAAGTTGGGTTTGGTCTTTTGATTTGTTTAGGTAGGCTTAGGTTGGTGGGTTTTGGGTTACTTTTATAGGTATAGATTTTATAGGTTTTTAGGTTTTGGTTTTGGATTTTCACCCGTCCATTCTCAGCTTAACACTTCAAAAGTTTTGATTTGAATCTCCAGGTTTATCGTCATTAGGGATGACCCTGTTGGGTCCAAAATAGGGTGTCTACAATATAATACATAGATATATATATACATATATACATATACATATATGTATATACATGTATATATTTATATATGTGTGTGTATATATGTATATATATATATATATTACAAGCCTTAAACCTATCACTCTGCTGTTTGTTGTTTTTAGCTTCCATCTGCATGTTTTTAGTCAATCAGTTTGTCAATTTTCATAGGATTTTTGTTATGTATGTCAACTTAAGTATTTTCCTTAATAATAAATAAATAAATAGTTTATTTATTTGTATAAATAAGTATAGGGCCTAGTAACAATGATATATCCAACAATAGGTCTTACAATAACTAATGAAAGTTTAGTGTATATCAACAACATATAAACATATTACTACATGCAATATATAAATAGTAAACAACTTGTAACAATATCATACTGAATTTCTAATACACAGCTCTGATATATATCATTCAAGCACTATCACCCCATATACACAATTCACATATAGCAAATATATTTAGTAATCAGATTATCAATAGTAAGAGTTGTTATATTAAAACCTAACAACACTAAGAGGATATCCTACTAAAACTAAAACCTATTATACAAAATACTTTAACTACATTTGTGAAGCCCAAAAAAAAAACCCTAACACATACAAAAATGCCTTGTATTATAACTTGACCCATACATCAACGTTCATTTCTTGTACAAGTTTGGACATTGTACCCTATTTCGATGCAAAGAATATAAATAACCAATAGAAGCTCTAACCCTATCCATGCACTATACAGACAACAAGAAACCTTAACAAAACACAAGAATTTATTTAACAAAAAAAAAACCTAAAACATACGAAAAAAATCAACACCAATACCCTAACACATTCATAGAAACACTGATACAATTAACACAACAAATACATAGACATCTCAACATGATAAGTGACAAGAAAACCAAACCTCATTTGCAAGATAAAAAAATTCATAATCCTGTTGTCAAAAACACTTATGACATTTGTAAACTATCCCTCAAACACCAAAACCACTTTATCTAGCCTCATTCACTAACAAATAACCTTGATACACAAGTGCATAAATCGTCATCAACTTTCGTTATCATCCCCATTCTCATTATCATATACATCATTGTCAACACTCACTGATTTCACTCACAAAATTGCACTCGAAGAACAAGAGGAATACAAAGGGTTACAGTGTATGTTTTCAAATGAGAAATTTAAACAACAAATTCTTTTTCATTTCAACATTTTTAACAAGCACGCCTTACTTATAGAAATTTGAATTTCATTTCAAATTTTCACTTGTAAAATGACTTCCTCACCCTCCACACATCATTGTTTAATTTACTCAAATTATATAAACTGATATGAACTGTTGGTGCATGCCTAAAAAATTTTGATTGTTGATTGAATTCGTATTAATAGCAACATTTATTTCATCTAATAAGGTGCAATTTTTGCTTACAATAATGTGCCTAACTTGTCCAATGAATTTTGATATTTTCTCTACTTAGACACGTCACTCTCTTTCATTGAACCATGATTATGAAGTCAAGTACTCATTGCGATTTTTAGTTCATTTTTTGAAAAATTTTTGTACGTCAGATGTTTATATTTCATTCATCCACATATTTTGCTTTTTCAAAACTTTTCATCATCATCTTTAATTTCAATAATTGATTTGGGCGCACCATTTAAGTTTTAAACCGCTTATCATTTAAAAAACGATGTATTAAATGAATATATTAATATAATTTACAATTACCATTATGACATTTTCTCTAACAAATTCCATAACAGGAACGAACTCTTGGGGAGGTGTTTGATTTATTTTTTTTAAATTTGGCGGGTAAAATGGGTCATTAACGAAAACCGTGGATGGAATAAGTCTTTTGACCAAATAATAAACAACGGTCTCCATGACGATTTTATCAGAATTTCATAACACTGGACGGCAGATAAAACCATCTGGTCCCAAATGACAGAAGACAGAAACAAAGACTGAATAGTTCTTAATTAGAAGAAAAGAGTTTGCCGTCTCTTGAAATGTAATATTCAACACATCACAATCCCCAACTTGTAGATCTCAACCACCATTGACATAGAAACCAATAATTTAGCAGATGGCAAAGTCTCTGCTTTCTAATTGCCTTACTAAAATCCTTAATAAGACATCACATCTTCCAAATAAGCCACCACGCCAACGCTTACGATATTCTCTTTACTGGCCTCTTTCGGCAAACGTCACTGCCCATTTCTTTATTTTACAGCACAACTCTCAACAAACGATATCATATTCAGCCTTTTGGTCAATGACCAAAAGCTACCAAAACAATACAGCTTTCTCTCCTTTGGCAATTTCAAACACTACTGCTTCTCAAGAGCAATGACCATTGAAGAACCTGAGCCAAACCCCACCTCCGATCATATTCTTGACTGGCTTGAGGACTCCGTAACGTTCCTCCCATCATTCCTTGATGATCCTTATCATGCTGGCAGTATCGATACCTATCAGTGGTGGACACTAGGAGAGAATTTAGTCCAAGAACAGCTGATTACTGCTAGCGTTAGTCCTGTAGAGAACACAAATGTTACTACTCTTACTAATGCTACTGCCATAATGCCTAGTGATTATTTAACCATTCCTAGCCCTCCACGGCCATCGGATTGTTCAAAGAAACGGAGAAATGCTGATGACCCTCCTCGAAGATCAACACAAAGTCAGCAGCAGAGAAAGAATCAGGGTAGCAGTCGGATGAACGAAAATGAAGAAGGGGATGAAGAAATTGTTCCAGTGAAAAGGTCAGCTGGTAACAAGAAAAACTCAACCAAGTCTTCAGGAAATAACAATAATAACGGTAATAACAAGGATGGTAGATGGGCAGAGCAATTGCTTAATCCTTGTGCCATGGCAGTGACAGCCGGTAACCTGACACGTGTCCAACACCTTTTGTATGTCCTCCACGAGCTCGCCTCACCGACTGGTGACGCCAATCATCGGCTCGCTGCTCACGGACTCAAAGCCTTGACCTATCATTTGTCATCGTTATCATCTCCCTCTTCAACATCTACATCAATAGTGTCCGTCTTCGCTTCCACAGAACCAAAATTCTTCCAAAAATCTTTACTCAATTTCTATGATAAGAGTCCATGGTTTGCCTTCCCAAACAATATTGCAAACTCTTCCATCCTTCAAATTCTTGCTCAAGAACACGACAATTCGGGGAATCTTCACATTCTTGATATTGGTGTCTCTCATGGTGTGCAATGGCCTACACTTCTTGAGCCTCTGACAAGAAGACCAGGTGGTCCTCCGCCTCTAGTTCGCCTTACAATTGTAGCTCCAAGTATTGAAAATGATCAAAACACTGAGACCCCATTTTCGGTTGGTCCTCAAGGTGACAATTATACCTTACAACTTCTCACTTTTGCCAAGTCTATGAGCATGAATTTACAAATCAACAGACTAGATAGCCACTCATTACAGAATCTTAATGCACAAGTCATCAACCTTCGTCCTGAAGAAACATTAATCGTCTGTGCGCAATTTAGACTGCATCAGTTGAATCACAGCACCCCGAATGAAAGAACTGAATTCTTGAGAGTTATAAAAAGCTTGGAGCCAAAAGGAGTAATTCTTAGCGAAAACAACATGGATTGCAGCTGCAATAATTGTGGGGACTTTGCAACAGGTTTTGCTCGGCGAGTGGAGTACTTGTGGAGATTTTTGGACTCAACAAGCGCAGCATTCAAAGGGCGAGAGAGCGAAGAAAGGAGAGTAATGGAAGGGGAGGCCGCGAAGGCATTGACAAACAAGGGAGAGATGAACGAAGGGAAGGAGAAATGGTGTGAGAGAATGAGAGAAGTGGGGTTTGTTGGAGAAGCGTTTGGAGAAGATGTCATTGATGGAGGGAAGGCTTTGTTGAGAAAGTATGACAGTAACTGGGAAATGAGAGTTGATGAGAAAGATGGGTGTGTTGGACTCTGGTGGAAAGCTCAGCCTGTTTCTTTCTGCTCACTGTGGAGGGTGGAGAAGAAGGTGGAGATAAAAGTAAATGAGATCAGATCAAATATGTAACGGTCTGTCCTACTTTATTATTTATGTACAAGCATTTCTGTGTAAATTGTGAACAGGATTCAGCCATGCATTACAATGCTGATTTTGTAATCCTTCTTGTTGTTTGGCAGCTCTATTAGCTTATCAGTGAACAATCCAGTTTGTACTTATTTGCTGCGCATGTCCATGTCATATGATCATTAAATTAGTTTAGAGTGTTCGTTTGTAACTGGATTGCGCTATTTCACTGGGGAGCATTAATTTTAGTCGGGTAGCACTAACTCTCTTCGGCTTCGCCGTATGAATTTGGATACCTCACCAACTAAATTTTAAATATCTATGGACATGCAATGGTGTATTATGTCATCTGACCATTACAATGTAGTTATATAAAACCCTTGGGACTATGACGGACGTATTTGGAATAGAAAGATAAAAGCATATAAAATATAAATGCAAACAATGAGATTTTGACTTGAAAGAAGTGTGTAACACAATAAATAGAAATTTAATGAAATGAGACGTCTTTTTACAGGTTTCCAGCCCACTTTCTTAGTTTTTCTGTGAACGTTACCCACTTTTTACATGTCCAACATAATAGCTAGTTAACTTAAAACGAAGAACTTTCAATCACTCCTTAACGCTCCCTGATTCAAATCTACAAATCCCCGTGTACGATTTGAAGTAATCATGCTTGGCTAAAGGAGTGACTTATCGAAATACATGCAACTTTCTCATTTGTACCACATGCATTCAATATGATCATCTTATTTGCTATCCAACTTCGAACGAAGTGATATGATAATCGATGTCCATGTGTTTGGTTCACAGTGATAATGGATGTCAACGTGTCTGTTCTATTGATGTCACAAAGGATTTCTATTGCATCTACTTGTTCTTGATGAAAACCAAAAAGTAACCTCCTTAACCAAACTACTTGACAAGTCAATGGATTCGTTGCAATATATTCTACCTCTGAACTTGATAGTGCTACTTCTTGCTTCTTTAAACTCCAAGAAATTGCTCCAAAACCAAGGTTGACTATGTTTCTTAAAGTACTTTTTTCTAACATTGAAACAAACTGCCTAATCACTGTCATTAAAACCAGTTAATCTAAAATCTGATACTTTTGAATATCAGATTTCAAACTCAATGGTTCTTGAAACATAACCCAATATTCTCTTGGTAGCTTGATGATGCTTGGCTGGATTGTGCATAAATTTGGATACTACCCCAATAGAAAATGTAATGTTTGGTCTTCTATGAAATAAATATATACATATATAATAGTTCTATAGTCATTTAACAATTCATAACAATTAAGATCAACATGATAATATTGTAGATTGTCAACAAATCAAAACTAAACCCGTTCTCCTACTTGATCTCCAAGCCTAGATGAGTTTTATGTCGTGTACATTTTTTAACTTTGTTGAAAAACATTGTCAAGCACTAGAAAAAGCAAATGGAAATCATAACCCTATCTCTTAGAAAAATCTTAGATAAGCATTGTTTAATATGATATGGGATAATGATCCATAAATTCATGATAATATGACTACATAAGCATGCCTCTTCCTATACACAATCACACATCACTTCAAATTTTCCAACATGGCACATTATCTATCTATATGATGTGGCATCAAATTAATGAGTGTGGACCTTTCATGCAAAACTGTTTATCAACTAAAAATTCGATGAAAGCACTTAAAACTTATATCATATTCACGTATAATCATATGCATAAAAAAAAAAAAAACAAACAAACCATTTTCCCCTTAAGACATATTGTGACTGTTATAATTCCTCCTTCTTATCGGAATTTCATCCTTAGAATTTTATTGGGACACTATAGGATACCTGTCTCTAATGTCTTGCATAACCTCCCAAGTAACCTTCTCAATTTTGTGATTCCTATAGAGGACCTTGACCAATGATATCTACTCAATATTTCTAATCATGTAACTATTTTATCAATCATAGGCTTATCTCATCTTTTATCTAATCAACTAAACAACCTCTATTATCCTCTAAGTCATCTCAATCCCAAGTGACTAAACTAAGGAGTCTCTCCCACCCAACTTATATTACTATAGTATAGAATAGCATATCTTACCTTATAGTGCCTCATAAGGCATTATTTTAATTGTCATTGGTTAACTATTATTATAGGTAAACTCTATCAAAGGTAGCAACTTTGCCCAACTGGTCCTATGATCTAAAATAATAAGCTTTCAATATATCCTTTAACACTTAACTTTCAATCAACCTATCTCTTTGAGGATGATACAATGTACTAAATATTAGGGTTGGACTTAACGTCCTCTATAA
>JAJEJH010000779.1:22784-49493 GCA_026122585.1 Anacardium occidentale
CCAATGATATCTACTCAATATTTCTAATCATGTAACTATTTTATCAATCATAGGCTTGTCTCATCTTTTATCTAATCAACTAAACAACCTCTATTATCCTTTAAGTCATCTCAATCCCAAGTGACTAAACTAAAGAGTCTCTCCCACCCAACTTATATTAGTATAGTATAGAACAGCATATTTTACCTTATAGTGCCTCATAAGGCATTATTTTAATTGTCACTGGTTAAGTATTATTGTAGGCAAACTCTATCAAGGGTAGCAACTTTGCCCAACTGGTCCTATGATCTAAAATAATAAGCTTTCAATATATCCTTTAACACTTAACTTTCAATCAACCTATTTCTTTGAGGATGATACAATGTACTGAATATTAGGGTTGCACTTAACGGCCTCTATAAACTTATTCAAAAAGCATAAACAAACCTTGTATACATGTCAAAAGCAATGGTCTTAGGCACTCTATTTAACCTAACTATCACTTTTATATATATTTGGCCAAACTTATCTACTATAGTTGTATCCTTAACTAGCAAAAAAGTGCATTCACTTCATTAATCTATCCACAATTAACCATAACACCTTAAAACCCTATTAAACTCTTAGGAACTCTATAACAAAATCTATAGAGATGTACTCCCACTTCCACTCGATACACCCAAAGACTAAAGTAATATTGGCAATTTTTTATGCTTAGCCTTAACTTAATAATAGGTGAAATATATGACTATGAACTCACCTATATCTTTCTTTATACCTGACCACTAAAAACTCCTAAAATTTTAATACATCCTTGCACCCTTGTGATAGGTTGTGTAAAGGGAACTATAACCTCCGAAAAAAAATTTTGCCTCAACTCTTAATTTTATGGAACACAAACCTTGCCTCAAATCTAAGAACCTCATCAATCATCTAAAAGTTTATCTTAAGGCCATTGTTGACTTTTTTTAATCTTTTACATACACCACTCATTTATGACCTACCTCACTTGGATCTCTTCCATCAAAGTAAACTTGATCTCTAATATGGCTAATGATCTAATGCCTTTTCAATTTGTTTCTTATTAAATTCTATATGAATCTCTCTCTGAACTGAAATCTATGAGAGGAATGCTTTCTTACTAAAGGTATCAACCACTATATTAGCTTTATTTATGTGGTACCTAACCTCACTGTTGTAATATTTTACCAACTCTAACTTTCTTCTTTATCTCATAATGAATTCATTTTGAGTGAAAAACTATTTTAAACTCTTATGGTCGGTGTAGATATTATACTTTACTCTATATAAGTAATGTCTTCATATCTTGAATACAAACACCACTACTACTAACTTTAAATCATATGTAGTGTGTCATATCTCAAAATCTTTCTACTACATTGAGGCATAATTTA
This sequence comes from Anacardium occidentale, assembly GCA_026122585.1. Lineage (NCBI taxonomy): Eukaryota > Viridiplantae > Streptophyta > Magnoliopsida > Sapindales > Anacardiaceae > Anacardium > Anacardium occidentale. The sequence continues at coordinate 24,179 of JAJEJH010000779.1, forward strand.
TCACCTTGTCTTATGCATCAATATTACTTTAATACCATGGTGTAACACATTAGCGTAAATATCACACTAAACCTTATCCTATTGTTAGGTAAATTTGGACCAAGTCATTAATCTTCTCGTTAACTTCTAGAAACTCTTCCATATGAGTCATTCTACTAAAATAAAGCCTTCTTCCAGTGAAAGTTATGAGAGGTTTTGCTAGTTTTACAAAACTCTCTATGAAAATCTTGTAGTATTCTTAATAGTTACTTTGTTTAACTATCAATAATGTATACACATCTTAATAGACATGTCTTTCTTCTAAATAAACAAAATTTAGAGCTTCCTCAGGTGAATGACTTGGTCTTATAAACCTATGCTCCAATAATTCTTAGAGCTACTTTTTCAATTCTTGCAACTCCATTATGGCCATTATGTAAAATGCTTTGGAGATTGATGTTATGCCTAGTACCAGTTAACTACTAAACTTTACCTCTCTTTTTGATGTTATTCTGGACAACTTATCTAGAAAATCATATAGAATCTCTTGAACAATTGGCATATTTTTAACCTTTGAGCCTAAACTCTCCCCTTTACTTATAACATGAGCTAAATAACATATGCATCTCTTACATAGCATCATTGATATAGCTAATCAACATACTGCTATACATCTCTAATTGAACTTAAACTTATCAACATCATTCATACTGAACCAAACTTTCTTTCTCTTATAAATGTTAAGGTATTTTATGATAAAACATGTTGTTCATTTCTCAACTAGGATGATATAAGAGAGAGATTCCTTTAAGCAAGCACTTAGGTCAAATATGACAAGAGAATGATAAAGGATGTCAAACTAATTAGATAAAGAATCCAATAGGCTTAAGACCAAGCATGGATTACATTCGTTAAAGTAGGTGACAAGTCATTCATTAAAGTAACCCTTAATAAATATGTGATAACTCTAAGAGGAAAGGCCATTTAAGATCTTGGGGAGGATTGATAAGATAGGTTATTGACTTATGTTACCAATTAGTATAGATTGTATTCATAACATGTTCCAATTTTTATTTCTTTTTAAATATATTCTCGATACTACCCACATATTCAAGATTGAGTTGTTAGATAGTTTGGTATATGAGAAGAAACCAATTCAAATTTTGGATAGAAAAGTCAAAGAGCTTCGAGATAAGTACATAACTTTAGTTAAAGTCCTTTAAAGAAATTAGAAGGTTGAATAAGATATATAGGAAATGGGGCCGAATATGAGAAATCTCTATCTCAAGTTTTTGAATCAAATTTTTAAGACAAAATTCTTATGAAGGGGAGAAATGTAATACCCACAAGTGCATAACAAGTTTCTTTTGTCAATTATTGAATTATAAGTTATTTTGAATATTTTGATATGTGAAAAATGATTAAGTATGTGAAAATGTATAAAAGGGCTATTGGAGGTTGTGTGTGAAGGTGTATGCTCATTCATGTTGTACCTGATGGACAAGTTGGATAATATACCATGTTAGATAATTTAAATGGATGAACGTCTGTACACTAAGAGTGCATTGTTATTCCAACAATTATTTGATTTAAATTCTATGTAAAGAAGACATGTCTCACTTATCATTGATATTTCTAAAACACATAAACTTTTTAAAAATTGGTATCATCATTTATTTCCAGTGATAGAGAGAGTTTCTTGGTAACTAAGGGGAAGAAATGAAACTTTTGGCATCAAAACATCTAGCTTTTTGTAGCCAAGTAGATAAGAGTTTATTTTTATTTATATTTAATTGATTTTAGGGTGATTTAGAGATTTATTTTATGTTATGATGGAGTAGAGTCAAGTTAGGATTATGATTTTGAATGCATATATATGTTTATTGAACATTGCATGAAGAAAGATTTATGAATGTAGTATAAGTATCATGTTAATTATTGGTTTTCGAATCTATGATGTTTATATTGGGATTGATGCAATGCTATTGGTAATAAAAATAAAGTGTTTATGCTTTATAATGGTACAAGAAATATGATAGAAAGTAAAGGATAGAAGAAATCCAACCAAAACGGCGAGAAATTGATATTATAGACGTGTACAAATAATCATTCCTAATGAAGAAATAGTTATTCACTAATTATGATAAAGACATTGATCACAATAGATGGTTGTACAAAAGTCCTATGTAATTGTTCACGACATGTAGATGAACACTCATGCAAAAGACTACATATTCATTCATATAAAGAAAATATGATGATTCAATCCTGCTAGATGACTTCCTCTAGGAACTTAACCAATATAAACCTCAAACAACGCTTTCTTAAAAAATTCAAACCAAGTTCTAATTTCAGACAAAAACCCATATAAAGCTAGACCTAATCCCTATAAGAGACAGACAAACCTAGAATTACATAAAAGAGGAAGACGCTACAATCTATTATCTACGAATAAATTGATAAGTCAGATAAATTAAGTTTACCATAAACTGTGAGTTTGATAAGAACACATGGTGGCTCTGAGAACCAAAAAGAATCCTCTCTATTTATTTATTCATTGAAAAAACTTTTTTTATTACAAATTTAATGTCTTAAATAGTAAAATAAGTTATATCCTACTAAAAATAAGACTTTCTAACCAAATCAAAGAAGATTATAATAATCTTAATCTGAACTGGAAATTTCAAAATTAATCCTACTAAAATAGCAACTCAAAATAACAATCTAAGATAATAGCCTAAAACAAAATAGGACAAAATCTAAAATAATAAAAATTACACCTATAAATAGGTTAGGCTTGTTTAATTAAGGGTTTTGCCAAATTACAAATAAGAAGATTGAAATCAATACTACATTAAACTCAAAGTTTTCTACTACAACTTCAATGCCAATTTTAGTTATGTTATAGACCTAACTAGATCTTGATCTCTTAATAAGATTTGTAACCCCAAATCTATAGAAAATCTAGACTTTTGAATCACTCAATTTAATGTTTGAAGATGAAGATATAGGCCAAAAACCAAGACTAGTTTGGTTATGCTCAAATTGAAATTCTACTCAAAAATCTCTCATTATTTCAAACCTTTAGACAATTGATTTGGGCCAAGAACTCCTCATGACAATCATAGACCTTTATCTCAGCTTTCTAGCAAGCTAAAAATTATCCTAAACTGAGTTATAGAACTCAAGCTATGTCTAAATTAATAAACTATGTCAAACATAAAATCCTACTCTAATTAAGATCATATCAAATGATTTTACCTTTAGGATCTATGTACAATTATGAATGTGAAGTTAAGGAGTTGTTCATAATGTAAGGATAAATGCCTGTTCAAGGAAACGAATGGTTGTATTAGATTACTAAGGCATGAATAGTCATGAAAAAAAGATCATAGACGTTTATGTTGAGTCAAAATGGAAGTTTGTTCATTAATGATAAATGATTGAAGATAAGAGAGAAAAATGAATGCATATTCATGTTAGATGAATAATAGTTCATAAAGTTGTCCTATGAAAATTTAAGGGACTTTCGCTTGACCATATTTACGTGATTTGAACTAAATTTTATTGTAATTTTGTTCTTCAGGCTTACCGAATTCTTGTATTGACTATTCAGTTTGGTATTTATTAATTGGCAACTACAAAAGGATTAGTATCTTCTCTCACCACTTCAATTATTTCGTTATCGTATTTCTTATTAACCTCTAGTGAAATTTGACCTGCTTAAGCCACTTTTAGAGATCCTGAATTTGTCTCCTTATATTATGAATGTTTATATCTCATATGCTATGTTGGCGATCAGTAGTGTTTTATATAGGAGTGTTTTCATAACCCTTACCACAACATCATCTACCTTAACCACAATTCAATTACTCAAACATAAATCATGAACCTTTGCTCTTATACCAAATGATATTAAAATAATGAAGGAAGATGATTCAAAACAATGAAATAGTTGATACAAATAACCGCCAACAAATTACATCAAAAATAGAAGTATTTTCCTATCTCATTGAGAAAGAGATCAACAAAAGAAAGTTTGATTACTATTGAAAGTGCAAGTCTAACAATATAACCTATTTTTACTTTACTGATAATCTCTTTGTGAGGTTAAAGACAAGTCCATTAGGGTTTTCAAAAGTACTCTTGATACTTTTTATAGATGGTATAGCTTAAGAGCCAACAAGGTTAAAAGTAACATTTTTTTAGTTGGTGTGGATAGAAATAAGAAAGGTATGCTTGCTTAGATCTTTGGTTTTAATATTAGATCCATTCCATTTAGGTATTTGGGTGTTCCTATGGTGTCCTCCAAGGTTACTAAGAATGATTGCAAGCCTCTAATTAGCAAAATCTTGGCTCACATCTTATCATGGAAGAGCAAATTCATATCCTATATTAATAGACTAATGCTTATTAAGGTGATCCTATTTAGTATCTAAGTGTTTTGGGCCTCCTATTTTGTGCTTCCTCCTAATATAGTGCTTAAAGAAATTGATGTTAAGCTTAGAAAATTTTTCTAGAGTAATGTGGACACCAATAGGGGCAAAGCTAATGCAGCCTAGGATAAGGTTTGTCAACCTTAAGATGAAAAGAGGCTAGGATTAAGGTTAAGTAAGAAGTGGAACAAAGCAGTTATCATTAAGCACTTATGTAACTAGATTCAGACTAAGAGCCAATCAATATGGGTAAAATAGGTTAAAAAGAATAGAATCAAAGGTAGAAGCATATAAGATATTAAAAGTGTGAATGATAGCCCTTAGTGATGGAAAAAGCTCTTTCTTAGGGTTGATATACGTGACAAGGTGACTTATGATATTGGTAATGGGGATAGTACTCATCCTTGGTAGGATAACTAGTATCCTTTAGGGCATATGGTTGTAAAGTACAGGGATAAGATCATTCAGAAGGCTAATAAGATTATCCACAATGGGAGTGAAAGTGGTAGACTATCAATATAAGGGATGATAATGATCAAGAATGTGAGAATCAACAATTCCACGAGAAGGGATGATAAGATTACTTAAAACCTGACAATAATGGTAACTTCTCAATTTCTTCTACTTGGATCGAGTTTACGAGCAAAAGCAATATGGTTGATTGGGCCTACCTTATTTGGCATAAGAGATTCATCCCTCAACATGTTATCATTATCTGGCTTGCACTGAAGAACTATTTAAGTACTTTGGACAAGATTCATAAGTATAGTATTCAATTTAACTCTAATGTGTGTTTTGTGTGATGAGTATGATGCAAAGATAGACCACTTGTTTTTTTAATGTAATTTTAGTCATTGCATTTGGAGCAGTATTTTAAACCTTTTGAACCTAAGTTATAAAGGTCTAGGCTAGGGAGAGTATTATCAAGAGATAGCTAGGGAGTGAAGGGATTACTCACTTAGGAGTACTTTGGCTAAGTTGAGTCTAGGAGCCACAGTATACTATATTTGGCAAGAGTGGAATAACTGAGTGTTCTCTAGATCCTTCCATACCAAAGAATATGTGTGCATCAATGTGAAAAGGATCATTAGGGATAAAGGGGCAGAGTTTTCCAACTTAGTTAAAACAAGTCAAAATGTGGCTACTGCTTATAAGTGGTCACTTTCTATTAGAGTTTTCAAAAATAAAGGCACTTTTTGAGTTTTCTCTTTGTTCCTTTCATCAGAAGGGGTTTGAGAAAAGGAAACTACAATTGCCTTTAGAAAGTCTCCTTCCCTTGTTGACTAGTAATTTGATTCTCAAGAGCAAAATAAGGAATAAGATTTGTAGTAAATTTTTTTTTGTTATGCAGGATAAACTATTTTGGTTTTCACTTACTTGCTTTGAGTTACTTCTTTGTTTTATACTTACTTAGCTTGGTATCAATAAGAGATTGGTAGATTATACCATTCTTAAGGTGGGCAAGTCTCATCCTTTGTCATTAAAGGCTACCAAATATGGTTTTGAGGTTGTTTCTATTCATGTTAACATGAAGGAGTTAGGTTCTCACCATACATTCCTCATTCTAGTGAATTTGTATGATTGTTATCACTTGTAACAGGTTATAAGCTTTAAAATACACGTGTAGGGACCAGTTTACCAAGGATTGAATATTCGAAGAGTTGTCTTTTCCCTTGTTTTATGTGTAAATTATAGTTTTATTGTTCATGGTTCCTATATCATGAACAGTAAAAACTCGGTTTACAAATCCAATTTGGTGCATGCTTTTTTACCTATGTTCTTGTACATAAACAAGAGTTTATAGGCCAATTTACTTTATAATGCAAGCTATAGCTAGGTAGATGTTGGTTGTGTTTTTGAGTTGTCTACCAGAATTTTGATATTGCAGGTAGGCAGTCTAGTCGTCCTTTTTTTCAAAAGGATTAAAGCTTTAGCTTAGGCAACTTACAAGACTATATGTAGGCTTCATACGACTTCTTTGCTAATGCTAAAGATGGTTTTAAGAACCCATTTGGTCACTTATTCTTGGCTGCCTCAAGCAAGGTGAAGGTGTTACGGTTTACAAGCTTAATTAGGATTAGTCTCCAAGATTCTAAAAGCATGTTGGCACTATAGGAGATATTTATTAAGTCTTATATTAGTAATCATTGTAATCATGTAAAGGGTTGTTATTTACGGTACTCTAATATTACCTTTTGTGTTCATATATTCATTATTTTTTGGGTTGTAAATAAAAATGCGAAAGCGTGGGTTTTTCTCTCAATTGGGTTTTTTTTTATTTCCTCCCTCTTAAGCTCTATCTCCGCTAGAGCCCAGATAAGCCCTCAACAGGATAGGTCTTTAGGGTGTTCGAGGTTATGCTTTTGCTTATCGGTAGGCTTTCCTATGATGCTTAGGTTATTTTTAGCTTGTCTGACTTCTTTTGTTTATACATATTTTTTTACTTACCAAAAAAAATTGCATCAAGATTACAATACTAGATAGTTGTAATAACCTATAGGTTTAATTTATTGCAAGAATAATCAATATGAATAATCAAATTGTTATTTTTAGGGTAAAAACACCCTTTAAATAAGTTTTAAACCTAAAATTGAAAATTTCCTACAATGTTTAAAACTCTAACATCTATTCATCTCGATAGAAAGCGTACTCTAAGCTCAATTTCTTATCGTTCAGTCAAGAATAACCCTATTTGCATGTCTATTCTTCTTTCTGCCTAAAAGTGTGCTTCTAGAATGACCAAAGGTGTTTTGGAACAACCTTTGGAATGTATCGTTCTATTATGGAACGATTAAGGGCGTTTTTTGAACAACCACGTTTTGATTTACAACATATGGAATATTCATTCCACTATTTCTACATCAATTATAATATATTAACTCTTTGAAATTTAAGTCATAAAAGATTAATAGTAAAATACCAAAAAATAATATACGAACAGACAATAGAATAAGTAATTTTTAATTAATCATTGTAGTCTTGTGAGAACCCAAATGCTTGTCGTTCAACAAAGGCAACACAAGTATGTTAGGTTTATGTGATCCAAATTCTATCATATATCATAGCAATAACCAGCATCATATTAAAAATTTGATCACAAAAACCTCATTTCCAAGATCTAACGGTATTATTATACATATAATTAAGGGGGTTTGGAGGCCCTTATATGTAGAAATCTACCTCAAATTGATCTCAAATTCTTTTAAAACTCCCTTCAAAGCATTAGGGTCTCTACTCATCCACATAAATCCAATCATGAATATACAAATATATGAAAAGGTGTTTAGAACACTTGTGATCGTTAGATCACAAAATGAGGGTGAGTAAATTATTGGATTTGAGTAAAAGTTTTTCATCTTGATTATTAAGGTGGATGGCTAAGGTTCATAAAAACCTCTAGGATTTGTGAAAGATGTCTCAATTTATATGAGACATTTTATAACCACTAATTCCCTTCTTTATATACTCCACCTTTTGACTTAGGGTAATTGTACTTTTGGCCTAATCCTTTAATTTTTAGACTTTCTAATGTCCTTAATATTTATTTCTCAATATTATGGCACCCTTTCAAATATATAAATTCACCATTTTTGGGTTTTCCTAAAATGATTTACTCTTTGCACATTTAAACCTTAATATAACTTCGAACTTTTATTTTAGCCTTTAAACTTTTTAATTATTATCATTTAGCCCCTAATGTATTAATCATACAACTTAGGCTCAAAAATGAGTGTCTCCTATCATGATATGATTGGATTCATATTTACCTATTAATAAAGCTTGAATTCACAATGATCGAGTGTGACTCACTTTATAGATGATAAGTTCATAAACTTTCAATCATGACAATCAACCCTCTATTACGTGTAACCTATAGGTTCCTAATCATGTTTAAAGTGAATAAATTTATGATTAATCTATAATTATTTAGTCATTTATTCATGAACTATGAGCAACCTTTTGTAAGATATCATGGTTACCCAACCAATAAGAAATCAGCGAAAGATTGATGTTAACCTTTTAATAGTATGATCACCATGTGTTCAAATTTTTTCATCAATTGATATCTCATCAAAACTAAGGCACAGAAGTAGTTTTTACCTTATATTACCCTTGGTATATATATTTGGTTAGTCTAGCATCGATCGAGTTAATGTTGGATTGAGCACCAACTTATTCCATTATGATCATAGATTTTTAATATGTTATCATAACCAAAATATGTGGTAAGATATCTACTCTCATACTTAAAAATGACAAATCTCATTTCGAACCATGAGCTTCTCGACATAGCCAACAAGTATCGTATTAATAACTCTAAAAAAGGCTAAGTTAGGCTTCAAACTAAGTCAATTATTGCAAATAGTACTTTGATAATCTCATATCAAAAGATCACATATACCATCATACATTAGAGGACATATTCTATAAATATTAAAGCTACCATCTATGTGAAATCCTCTATAGAGTCAATTTAATGAACATGCAGTCAACATACACCATGTGTTGCACTAGGTTAATATCAACAACCTTGTCATATGAGATTTGTCATTACCTTTCATTAGGTTCATTCAATATAATAATAATGTACCGTATTATTTGTGTCTAGTTCAAGATAATACTTAGGCTCATTTTTAGATTGGACACCATAGTGCTTATAGAATCTTCATAATCAAGTTACACATTAATCCTTTCGTCACAATTCTATCAATCTAAGGATATTTATCTAAGCATACATGCAAACATATGCACTTATGGATAATGAGTGTTACATATATATTTAAATATGACTTAATAGAAATTTATATTGTTAAAAGACTGGCTCTAGAGCACCAACTCCAACAAAGCAAGGATACAGCCCCAATATTACCCAATGAGTGTTAAATGTAAATTAAATAGATAAATATAGACTTGGCAAAGAATTGATTAGATAACCAACTTACATTTCTTCATCTTATATTTGAAAACACTATTCAAATTAAATAATAAATAATTAATGAGTAATAAAGGTAAGAACACTGTGTAACACCCCTTTATCCTCTTTTGGGCAGATACCCTCTAAGTATTTGTAAACAGCAAACTAATAAGATTCATATTTAAAGGGAGAATGATAATATGAAACATAACTTTAAAACTTTACAAAGACATAAGTAATATAGCATTTCGTAAAATAATACTTAGTTTGCACTCATACATAGATTAAGGTTTTTATTTAAATTATCAAGTGGAAACTTAACATGAATAATTGTTCTTCCGAAAATATTTGAAAAAATAAACTTTTCCTAACTTACAGTGGAAAACATATAAATATGTTTTCAAAACTTAAACGATTCATTTGTCCTTATAAACCATAAGTCCTATATGAAAAATAAATGTAAACAAACTATCACTTTATTGTTGGAATTATTTCCACTTTGATGATTCGTCTAAACATATTTTGCTACCTTTGTTTACCAATTACCTATAAAACATTCACAATAGTATAGTTAGTGTCAGGCACTCAATAAGTGGGTGTTCATCTAAAACCATTATCGTAAGCATCATATATACAATTCTATTATGATTATTTATCACATTTCTAAGTCACATAAATCCATTAACTTTCATGACTCTATAGGAGAAATGCAATGCATAAATGAAAAATATTCTTATTAATACATTTCTTTCTCTTGAAACTTTTTGACAATCTATCTTGGTTAATGATGAATTTGGAATCTTGACCATATTGAGCAAAACATAATCATACAGTTCTCTCATTCATGGACACATCTAATAGACTACTCTACTATGACAAGTGTATGCACAACGGAGCTTAATAGATTCCCTATCACAACAACCCAAAAAGAAAATACAACTCTCTTAGCATGTTTAAAACTCTTGTTAAGCAAGCACTTTAACTTTTAAAAACATCTATGGAGGCTTGAGTCCTTACTTCACACATATGCCTAAAACATCTTACTGAGAATAAGCAAACATTGTTTTAATGCTCCTTAAAGTTTACATGAATATGTGGCATGCCTTAACTCATATCTATCATGCTAATAAGTTATGTAATCTATACATGTCATCATACTTATAAATCTTGCATTACTTATCATAGGTGTTATCCATGTTTATATGACTTACATGCAATGACAAGCATCAAATCTCTACTATTATCTTAACATGTCATAAAAACTTCTAACATGCATTTATAATTCTTAAACTCATCCTAAAGCTATTGAAGATGTGTTATTACTTTCTTATATCTTGTATAAACATTGTACTTATGTAACTTTATCTCAAGTAGTCTTTTATTTGGCTTTATAAGTATTTAATAGCAAAACATAGGTGTGTCACAACATCATCTTTTCTTTTTCACATCATGAAGTTTTTACCTTAACGGGTTATTCCTTCCCATAGTCATGTCATGGCATCACTTTCTTTTATGGTGCCTAGGTTGTTCAACCTTAGTCATCCTACAATGTGACTTTTCTTTGCCATGACATAGAGGTTCCAACCTATGAAAAATTAACTATTTTGAGTCTTTAAGGCATTCTAATGTCAATCTAACATCTTAAGATAGATTATAACCTCTCTTACATTCCCAAATTGCATAAAACAATAATTTATTATCTAATTCATACAACTATACATGCAATTGACCATGACCAATCAATTAACACCAAAACTTCAACCACATGATTCATCAATTGATGAAATATATAGCAACTCTCTTACTTATAAAACCTTAAATACTTGAAATTTCTAGGAAGAAATGGAGATTTGCACTTATCTTGTTCTGAAATTAACACAAATTGTTAGAAAACAATTAAATTGAGACAAATCTATAACTCTATGACACAAGATTTGGGGTTCTTTCAAATTAAGTACATTTAACCAAAATTGAAACACAAAAGGCTAGAATGTGTTACCTTGAGTCTTAATTCCTTAAAAATTAACCCTAGTTCTACCCTATTACAACCTAAACGCACCAAACTGTCATTTTTTTTTTTTTTAGTTAAGAGATTAAATTTTTTATTGTTATTGAAAGGATCAAACTTTTTTATTTTCCTATTGAATGGATTAAACTTTTTTTATTTTTTTATTGAAAATACCAAACTTTCATTATTTTTTATTGAATGTATCAAACTATCACCTGGCTTCAAATGACGTTAAATATTAAGACATGACAATTTTCTTTAATAATCCTAACATGGTCATTTGTTGTGTTGACGTGGACTAGTTACACAATGGCATAGACATTAAATCATACAAAAACAATATCCACTAAACAATAACTAACATAAATAAATAATGGTTCAAATTTTGTTGATAAATAAAAACAAAGATGCATTTTTAACTTCAATCCTATCTTGACTAAAGAAATTAGTAGTAATAATCAATCATCAAATGTTACCTAAAGAAGAAAGTTATATCATAGAGCTTAAGCAATAGTTGGGGTAACCTAACTCTTCTTAGCCTCCTCAATGATAGACAACTTGATACCCTTGCCCTTGGGAAGTGATACCCATGGCTTTGTTCTTATACCAATGGCAAACACATTACTAAGACAAGCTACAAACTTATAACAAGTGGCATCTTAAATATGAATGGTCTTAAAATTTTCCTTCTACTTCTCCATGTTATTTATTATTTCAACACAACATCTATTCCTTCCTCCAATGACCATGATACTGTGAGATTGAAAAAGTTAAAAATCGTGAAGATTCAAATAATGAAACAAGAGGGCTAGATTCAACGGATGAAGATTGATAGAGATGTGAAACCCTAACTATGGGAGTGAATTGCTCACTACTGTGAAGATGGAGATGTAAAAAGAGGGCTTAATTTTCAGTGACTTATTGTATTCAATGTATAAGCATGTCAATTTGAAGATTTAAGTGTGGATGGTTTTTATTTATGGTTGAATTTTGCTTACTCTAAATAGGTTTTGCTTATGCTGAGTGAGTTTGGTGTTTTTTTTTTTTTCATAAATAAATTCGGGGAAAGGGCTAATTTGGGATTTTTATGAAGTGCAATTATTCACATCAACCTTTAAATTGTTCATGTCAACTAAGAATTATTTCAATCATTACTTTTGAATTAAAATAAAAAATTCAAATTAATAATTTTTAATAATATTAAAAATTAGACCTGTTTGATTTGATAACATAAGTTTAATTTTTTTCAATTAAAAATTTCAAAAAGTTTGATCTTTTTTTCTAAAAAACAAAATTTATTTTCTTTGTAAAAAAAATAATAATTCAATATTTTTAGACATTGTTATCTGACATGTAATACATTATATACAAACTCTTGAGCTAAACTTTTTCATACAAACTCGCGTTCTAAAATGATTCTGTGACTTTGAATAGGTATTATATGCAATTGTGACTGAATCATTTTTTAATGGGCCTTCTTTTTTTTTTTTTAATGGAGGCTGGGGTTAGAATGGTTAAAGACAGATATTAGAAGACAAAAAATTTAGCAGTTTGATGCCTTTTTCCTTTTTTTTTGCCCTTTATAAAAATAAATAAACCTTTTCGTTTGTGCCCTAAAATCCAATGTCATAAGGTCCATCCTTCGTATCCTAACCTCTGCCCTAACAGAACACGAGACTTCCAGCGGAATAAGTTTCAGATAATTAACTGACTCGCGCCCAACACTCAAACCCACCGGATCAAGTTAGCAAGTGTTAACCGATGCCAGTCTTATTTAGTCATTGACCCAACACAACCCCATTTTTTGGGTCGGTTATTATTTCCTCAGCCCGCTTCTTTCTGTTCATTGTGGAAGCTGTGACCGAGATCAGATGAAATATACAACCATCTGCTCTACTTTTCGTATACAAGCATTTCTGTGTACATCTTGAACAGTAATCAGCTATGCCTTTCAATGTTTCAGTTGTATTCATTTGCTGTCATAAGTAGCTCAGTGAGAGAAACGATGAAGCTACAGGGAGTAGATAACATTATTGGTGTCACTTTGTAGCTGCCAGATAAGCAATTGCGAGAATATGTACACTCACAAAAATTACCCCATAACTCTAGTGCGCCTATGTATTTCTACCTGGAGGGTTCAGATCGATTAGTGAAAAAGAAGGCAACATTGAGTTACCAAACTCGTTCAATCAAGAAAAAAATATCCGCATTGAATTCCGGATTGGCATGCGACAGATGGGACACTTTGGTGATATTTCACGTTCAACTGATATGGCACATCGATGACAACAAACGACATGCCCACATGGACCAAATACAAATGTCCTCCTCCTCATCAGGCAGATCACACAAAGTTGCCCATCTGGAACATCTCCAGCCATTTCATCGTCCCCGACCTGAGAATTGGCATCGCCTCTAGAAGCTTGGGTTGACCGCTGCAAACGTCTCAGTTCCCTACATTCTTTCCATCTGTTCCAGTTTCTGGAGACAAATGTTGATTAATAGGTTCAAAACTAAATTAGCAATGATCAGAATAATGCTTCACACTAGAGTGCACTCATTAAAATTTAACAATGAAAGATGAATGGTAAGATACTGTCCTTCAAAACTGATGTACCTGAAAATAGCATACCCAAGGGTACCAAAAGACAGCGAACCAAGAACAACAGTACTCCAGAAGAGTACTTGTGACTTGCAGGCAAGATCAGATACCATCTGAGACTTAGTCATCTCAGTCCTGCAGAAAACCAAAATATTAGTTTCAACTAAAAATTGAATCTCCCAACTGACACCTAAAGTATGCCGAAATTGTTAAGAAAACGCCAGCATAAAAGTTGGTTTATAGCCCCAATTGCTGGATTGTATGTTAACAACAAACCTAGCACATTGATAGGTTAGCATATAGATCACCACATGTTCAAATATGCTGAAAGTGGACACTCTTATTCTCAAATCTATTCCCTAATGCTAATACCAGATTAAAATATGCATGGAATAAGGGAATTGGTCAGTAACCTTGCCGGAAACTCAACAAACCTTCAAGTGTCCTTAGTATGAAGGATAGTATGATATAATTGAACTAATATCAACACTATCAAGGAGGAGAGCAAGATTTAATTCAATTAATATCATCACCATCAAGCAAGAGAGAGACTGCATCCTAGACATGCACAGAATTTTTTTTGCATTTCCAATTTCCAACAAAAAGACCTAACAGAAATTGCTCTTGAATAAAACACTAACAGAAAATAGGGAAGATCTTTGCATGACTGGATCTCAGGGATTCCATTTTTTAAAGTGCAGATGCCAATGGCACTGATATTTTCTCCCAAAGGAAGAATCTTCTCTTCATCAAGCACGCCAACCTTCAACAAGCAAACCAAGTAGAACATCATACTTCTGTGACAAGAATAAGCTCATCATAAGACAGACAAAATGCAACAGCAGAACCAGATCTTTCAGTGTTGGGATATCTTGAGATTCTCTATAATGCATTAGGCAGTTTCAATTTCACAAAATCTGAACTTACAGGGCACTCATGGCCAAAAATTGTCTGAAGAAGTGCATAAGGAGAAGCATTAAAGGGTTGCAAATCATGGTAGACTCTAACAAGAGGTAAGTGATGCTTGGACCCATCCATGTCCACAACAACATAATCAACTTGTGGCCACCAACCCCCTTCAACAAGAATAAAAGGAACCTGAATAACACAAATAAATTAGATGAAACATAGCTAAAACAACCACAAATCAACTCAACAAGAATAGAACAAATACATACAACCATCCAAAACAGTTTTAAGGATTCAAATGGCTATGAAGGAAAAGTTGATAAAATCTAATGGAAACTACTCAATCACAATTGCAACACTACCAAACTTCAACAAAATCTTAAATACACCAACCAGGCCAACAGAAATAAAACTCATAAAAAATGAAGCAACAAAAGATCTTATAACAAATTCCAAAATCAAAAAATGTTCCCAACTTAAGGCTAAAGAACCACTACTTATGTTACATCAATACTCAAGTACATGTGAAGTAGCAGTGTCAGCAGTAAAAGGAAATCAACATGGGAGACTACAACATATTGAATGAATATGAAGTACAGCACAGGATTGGAATGGCTATCTATTGGAATCACATGAAAAATACTCTATGTATGCCAATCCTGACAGAAAAGTATTATTTGCTTCAACAACATTCTTACTAAAAGCAACTAGGCAGTAAAAGTATCAATTTGAATTGCAAAAGAATTAGTTTACCATCCTCCAAGAGGATTCCTTTTTCCTCCAAGATCTCCTAAAAATTGCATGTATATCAGGAGTCCATCCCAGAAAGCCCCTCCATTCGTTGTATAGCCACTTTCACCATGAACCGGAAAATCAGTTGAGTTGTACATAAATTAACAAATTGAAATTCAAAACGCAAAGAGAAAAGAAGTACGCTCTTGTTCTGCTACTTTAACAATGAGCAAAGGTTGCTTCATTGGGGCATATCAAAAAAATTTATATCTGTCTATATAAATTACAAGTAAAATAGTGAATTCTCTGCTTACTAAACAAGACATTCATATTGTTGCTACAGGAGAAAGTTGTCCCAGACTACAATAAGCAAAACACCAACCACATCAACTTCATTAAGCATAAATAAAAATGAAAAAAAAAATCGCTCATACAAAAAATAAAGATAAATAGCTCATCCACAAATTATATAGTTAATTTACAAAACGTTTCTTATAACTTGGAACACTGTCTTTCATAATATATTCATGAGATCCAATAGCACACATGAATTCAAAGAAACACATGCACATGCACATACACACACATACACACAGAACTCCAAAGTTTTGGTCTGTTAAATTGTAAAATTTCTATTTTCGATACTGTCTAATAAATATATGTCCACAAACCCACCGTAATTTGGCCTCATTAAAAATAAATAATTTAATAAAAAATATTTCTGAATACTATAAATTTAAAATTCTGAAGAATCGATACAGTTTGAGTTCGTTGAATTATAACAGCCTTGTCTCCACTGTAATGAGAAACCAAAACGCCGGTACCATTCGTCCAGCTCTTCCAATTCTTTCCCTCAACTGCCGATTTTGCTTCGACGTGGCCACGCACGATCACAAGGCGACTTTTATTCTGCTCGTGAGCAGACAGCTGTGATTTCTCGTCATCGTCTGCCAGAAGCGCGCGAAGATCGGAGACTCTAACCTGCGGAGCATTCTCGACTTTGCGTAGGGCGTGGGAAACACTGCGGAATTTAAGGAGTGTACGGATGGCGGTGTACGCTAGGGTTACGCCTAAAACAGCGCCGTCATAAGAGAGGAAGAAGTGGCAGAGGATCGCCGCGAAGTCGTTTCCGTGCGATGACATTTCGATAATGTGTTATCTGTCTGTTCTTGCTCCATTTCTTCTGGTCCTTGGTCGCGTGAGCGGCAAGTGATGTGGCAGTGTTGGATTCACGTGATCTGCACGTGAGCAGAGAGTCCAGAGAATTATTTTGTAAAACAAAGAAGAGAGTGACTGTTTGGATATAAAAATATAATAAGAAGGGGTATTATGGAAACTTCAAATTGTTCAGTTTGACCGATTTGACGTTTTCATGCTGTTGGATCGAACTATCAGCCGTACTACTTCTTTAGCCATTTACGAGTTACGACCGACGCGGCTTGTTTGTAATTCTTATCTCACCGACGTGTCGTTTTTGGTGTGTTTATTCTTTCTCTTGCCATTTGTCACGGGCTGACAGACTTGGCCAAGCAGAACCGCCTTCGCCGCTTAAGCCAGTCTTGGGTTCCACGTTGCCATGTGATAGTAAGTTTTTAAATATATTAAGCATTTTTCTTAAAGGAAGTCCCATGTACGAAGATCGAAGAAGAGAAAATGGAGAACTTTATTTTACAAAAGTAAAGACTGATTAACATTAATTTACCCTCAATACAAGCTCGAATGAATGCTGTTAAAAATTAAACACATAGGAAGCAAGCTATGACTGAGCCAAAACGAAAGATATAATTAGACTGTTGAGCTGTGAAGGTGATTGAACATTTGCAGCATGGCCCGTGTTCTTGATGATCTCCAGCCTTGATTTGGGTCCCAAGTTGCTGCATTTCATCAACATATATTTGTCAAAAATCACTTTAGAGAAAGCAATTTTATGGTCAAAAGAAAGTTTATGAAGAAGCACTTATGCACCTGTGTAACTGATAGGCAAAGTCCAGTGGAAAGAAATTGTCTTGATCCCCCCAAATTATGAGTGTTTCCTTAAACCAAAATGAGATTTTTTTAGTGTAACTTTGAAACGTTAGTGCGGAATTTGAAAGCATCTTTATAGAAATAGACTATCAAATATATTCCAGAGAGCTACATTCAGTAAAATCCTTTGAATAGTCATTCTCTCTTGCGAATGTGAAACAGAAATTACCTGAGATAAAGCACTTATGCTTGGTTCAGCATCTTTATACAACAAGTACTCAGCCAGCTCCTGCTTCTGATTCCTGTGACTGTCATACATAATCTGAAAGACATTTCTAAAAGTTAGTGCAATTTTTTTCTGCATATGAATGTTTGGAACTTGAAAGTGTTCTTGTAAAGCATATTTATCTGCACGACAAGGAACTGGTTTTTGCTAACTCATCACCTTGATGAACTGGCGAAGCATAAAATCAGGGGCCCAATTGATGTGATGTTGATTGTAGACTGATAAATTCACTAACCGCCTTAGATCTTGAGGACTTTCGGGAACCAGAATTCCCAGAAGAGGTCTTCCAATTCTTTTCAGATGCCTCTCTTTTTGATTCGCAGAGCTGCCTATTCCACTGCTCACAATCACAACCTTCTCAACCACCTGAGGATAAATCTCCGCCATGCGGTATGCGACGTAACCGCCGTAACTGATTCCATAAACCGAAAGTCTCCCCACGCCCAATCTTTTCAGTCCTTCAACCAGACAATCAGCCTGGAAAAAATCACTTCGCTCCACCCTGGTAGTGTAAGATTTTCCAAAGAATAACAAATCTGGCACGTACAGATTAAACTTGTTAGATAATGAACCAACTTGGTACACAAATTGCCACCTGGAATTCCCACCATAACCATGAATAACGACCAGATCAGGCTTGTCGAATCTCCGGTGTTTCGGGGCCCAGAAATGCATGGTGGTTCTGTCATCTAAATCGATAGTACATGGCGAGAGATTGCACATATGAAAATAAAGTGACAGCACTGTATCGATAACTGCAATGACGATAGGAGCCTGGAAAATCCTGGAAATGGTTTCTCGAAAGAACACGAATGTAACTGAGATTGAAAAGCGGTGTAAATTTTGGAAGATGAAAAGTAGAATGGATTTCGGTAAATCCATTTCTGGATCGATCTTGCTCGTCTCTTCAAGCTTTGGTGGGTAGAGTAGAATCTGTGAATATTAACTATATTGTGAACAAGAAAGATAAGACGTACAAGACAAAAATCAGCTTAGAAAAATGAGAAGGGTTAATTTTTTTACTGAAAGATGTTGATATTTTACCTTTTTTATCCCGATCCCACCGCGGACTACAATCGAGGTTGTTACATCAAAATTTTTATATGCATCCGTTTGATCGTAAATTGAGATTTTAATTGGCAATTCGAATTTAAATAAGTGAAAATTATGCATATGATTTCATTGATATTTGAGTCGAAACATTATTAAATTTTTATTTTTTTTTTGTTGATGATCTGAGAACTCCTATCCATACTAATTGATCAATTCTAACTTATCGGATAATTTAAATTTGAAGATTTGTGACCAACTAAACCCACAACCACAAACCGAATAAATCAAGAGTTATTAACTTCACTGCAGTTTAAAGTCTAGCCATCACTTTGGATGACCAAGGCTCTTACTACTAAGCTAAACCTTAGGGGTCAAGCATTATTAAATTGTTCCCTACTAATCTTCGTATTTGATTGCATCTTGAGGATTGAATTTGATAATAACTTTTTTATTGGACAATAAATACAATGTTTATTCTGATAAAGAATAACACATATGAAAAGGCAACCCATTTTGGTAGTGGTCGAAAGGATCAAGGAGTCAATTCAAGGTGATTTAGTTTGCAAATTAAGACTAAAATCAAATTTGAATTGAGTTAATTTGGAATCCGTTTGAGTTAAGTTTAAACAATTCATGATAAGTTCAATTAAAATAAACTTGACATGAAATTTTTGTGCTTAACTATAATGATCTTAGTTTTTGAGGCTCATGAATCAAAGATTATCTATTTAAATTAACTAAAAATGATTTCGTTTTGATTAAAAAGATGTTGTTTTGATCAATATACTCAAAATGATAATTTTCTAAGAATTTTACATATTTAATGAGATGAAATATGTTAAACTTAAACTAGACTTATCTTAAGTAAACCGAATTTGATGTTCTCAAATAGAACCCTGATTGAGAGAGAAAGGTCCAGAAGATTTGTGTCTTAAAGTTACAAATAGCTACCTAATGCGGATGAGTAAAGGTAAGTGTAATTAGTGAGTAAAGTGGACACTAGCTATCATAAGGATTTTGAGTGGATGGCAAACAGAAGCACGTCTATTTCACATCATCCTGATTTGCATCGAGATAATTAAGCTTTTATTAGAGTTAAAGTTGGAATTTATCATTTTTCCAACTTTAAAGATAGTAACTTGTTATTTTGACATAATTCCCTGATACAAAGCAGTGCATGCCAGATGTAAACCATAAAGAAGACAGCAAATGCTGGTAGCCATGTATGAACACAGCAAAGTAAGATGCCTTACTTGCAACTCCTTACAATCTTCTTTTGTTATTTTTTTCAATCTCATTTTTACCTCTCTCTTAACTTTAATTATTATAATACAACTTTTTGGCCGGTTGTCTATGTCTCTCTTCCTCAAATCACTGCCTTTCCAACTAGATTCCTTCGCTCTCTCCCTCTTCTTCGCTCCTATAAATCAAACCAGCGTGGTTAAGTTTCTTCCAAGAGATCAAAAGGGTATCTTGTTTGACACATTTTGAGTCCATTCATGGCTTCTAACTACGCTTATTGTAACTCAAATGGCCAAAACTCAAGAGGAGTCGCCATGCTCGTGGCTTTAGTATCAGCAGTCGTGTTGTCACCGTTATATGTGACCAGAAAAAACCGTGAGGAGAACTCAAGATTTTATGAGACTACAAAGTGGAACTCTGGCTTTCTTCTTCCTATGGTTCTTGGTGGGCTTATAATTGCTATTAGAACAACTTCATCTTCAGTTTCTTCTTCACTTATTCCATCTCCTGATCCTTCGTGGGTGCTTAGAATTGGGAGCTCACCGTGGGGGCTTGCTGGGGTGCTGGTCATTCTCATGTTTGTGCTTTCATGGCAAGATTCTGTCCAAGATTTCTTCTGGAGATAGATTAGAGGATCAATTAAACACAACTTTGATGAACATTTTGATGTCCAAGCCGAAATCAAATAATACTTATGCTTGATAAGATTTTGTTTATGTTTAGGCTCTTTTAAGTGCAGAATTAGATCTTTCGTTTTGGTTGTTTGTATTAGTACAAATTTCTATTTTATTTAATAGCTTGTACGAGACAATTTTCACTTTTTATTTATATTCATTATTATCATCTTAATAAAATAATATTAAAGCCACCCAATCGATGAATCATTATCAAAGCTTCATAAATATTTAACACATATTAGGGCTGAATTCGAGCCGAACCAAACGTAAACAGTAATATATTTGTGTTTGGACTCATTTTGTACTGTTTGGATTCGGGTTCATATTCGTATTTGCCGAACATTTTTTATAAAATTCGTATTCGTGTTCGGTTCGTATAATTAAGTTCGTATTTGACTCGTATTTGTATTTGTATTTGTATTCGATTCGTATAATTCGTTTTTATATTTATTACAAATTATAATTAATACAAATAATTAATAAAATTTAATTAAAAAATTATTATTTTAAGTTCGAGTTCGTATTCGTATTCGGTTCGCATAGTTCGTGTTTGGACTCGTGTTCGTTGAATTTTAAAATTACTGTTCATATTCGTGTTCGTGTTCGGATTCGTTCAGCTCGTTTCGGACTTGTTCGAGTCAAACTCAAAAACAAATTCAAACATATTCGATTCGAATCCAGTCCTAACACATATTTTCCCAAATAAGTTAAACAAAAATATTTTGACATGCAAAATTATAAGTAATTGTGCAGATGGTAATTTCGCTCTTAAGACCAGACCTTTGGACGGATTCTCTAACAAAAATAAACACGAAGATGACTAAAATTTTTATAATTAGGGATGAAATAGATTTATTCTTATTTTGTTTTTTTAACTTGTTTTTTCGTCAATTTTTTCTTTTTTTACATATTTTTAAATATTAAATTATTTTTAAAAATTTTAAATTATTATAAATATGTTATGACACTTAACAAATATTGTATTATTTTTTTAATGAGTATGAAAAAGGAAAAAGTAAGGTGAATTTTCAGTATAGGGATGAAAAGGGGAGAAAAAATTTTCTCATGGGATTCCCCATTATCCCTCTATCTGGGCAAAGCAAAAACAAGGAAAGGTTTCCCTACAAGAATGGGACAGGTATAAGAATGGGAATTAAGATAGGCCAAAGAAATTATTCCCACCCATAGTTTGAGGCAGGCCAAATACACCCTCTAAGTTTCAAAAACCCAATCTCCTACCTTTGAAACCATTTTTTAAAGTTTTTATAATAAAATTATTATAATACCCTTTTAAAAAATAAAAATTTATAATAAAATTATAAAATAATTTTTAAATATAAATAATTTCAAAAAATATTTAAAATTTTTAAAAAAATTTATAAAATATATTAAAATTTTTGTAAAATTTTAAAAATAAAGCAGCCACAGCCGATGTCGGCGATGGTGGCCACCACTAACAGAGCCAGATGATCGTTTTCGGTCATCTGGTTCCAGGGGAGGCCAGATCTAGCCTCCCCGTTTGGTGGAGACGGCCAGATCTAGCCGTCTCCAGATTTGGCAGAGGCAACCCTCCAAAAACAAAGGCCGAAAAATGCCGATGAGACCAAGACAGGCCCTTTCCAACCATTTGCAGCCTTTTTCTCTGGTGGAGACAGCCAGATTTGGTCGTCTCCCCTAAATCTGGAGACGGCCAAACCGAACGGGGAGGTCAAATCTGGCTGCCCTTGAAACCAAGTGGTCAGAAACGGTCATTTAGTATGTTATCAGTGGCTATCACCGTCGACATTGGCGGCGGTAGCTGCTTTATTTTTTTAATTTTAAAATTTTAAAATATATTTTTTAAAATTTTATATTTATATAAAATAATAAATATAAAATTTATTTTATTATTTTATAAAATTTTAATCTTAAAAAGATAAAAATACCCCTGAATTTTACTGTTTACTAATATATTTAATATTAAATATAGTTGGAGGGTGGGAGACTGGGCTTTTGAAAACTTGGGAGTGGCACTTTGTCTCCGGCTCAAACTATGGGTGGGAATAAGTTCTTTGGCCTATTTGAAGTGAGTAAACTTTTGACACCGCTCGTCTTCATCATGACTAGCCTCAGCTACTCAAAATCTCATTGGTTCTGAAGACCTGATAATTTGGTCAATCAGTTCATGCCTTTTTACTGAAATCAGGCGGTCAAAACTAGTCCTTCAGGCCAACGATCTCGCCAATGCCTAGTCGAAGTTAAAGAAATTGGATGAAGATGATGTCCGACGGGTGTTCGATGAAACGCTTGAGGGAAATACCGTCACTTGGACTTCATTAATAAAAGAATATTTAGAGAATGGGGATTGCGAGTCTTTGTTTCGCATTGCACTCCGTATATGTCGTTTGGACGAGACGTTTAGCGAGCACACTTGTTCTGTTGTGTTACAGGCTTGTAGCTCCCGAGGGAATTGGGTTGTTGGTGAGCAAGTCCATGGATTTTTAGTGTAAAATAGGTTTGAGAAGAACCTTTTCGTTGCAACAACTTTGATTTCCATGTATTCAAGGAGTCGATTCTTCAATTATATAAAAGAAATTTTCCAAAGCTTGGCTTATAAAGAAGTTGTGTTTGAATTTCATGATGTTGGAATATTATAAGGCAAGTTACGGACATAAAGCTTTGGAATTCTTTGTTCATTTTCTAAGTTGTGCTTTGGAGCCAAATGATTATACATTTACAAATGTAATCAGTGCATGCGGTGAGAATAGGTTTTGAAGAAGGGAAGCTACTACAATGGAATTGCTATTAAGTACAGTTTAGGGAGGAAAGTTTCGGTTGGAAATGCAGTATGGGAAGTATGGAATGATCGATGATACTGAGAGGATATTTAACTTGAGAAGAATTTGATTTCTTGGACTTCACTTATTTTAGGATATGTGAAGAGTGGTCATGGTGGGAAAGCCATTAATGGGTTCTTGGAATTTCTTGACCTTGGTATTTTTTGTGACTCAAGTTGTTTAGCGACTGTGGCCGATGCTTGCTCGGAGAGTATAAACCTGAAATTTGGACTTCAACTCAATGGATTGGTCATAAAACTTGGTCATTTATGTGATTTCAGTATTGGAACTGGTTTAGTTGATTTATATTCCAAATTTGGGAACCTGAAGTCTGCTGGAATACTTTTTAATGGTGTCTCGGGTAAAAGTACTGCTTCATTTATTGCAGCTGTTGGACTTATGGAAACAAATGCAATGGATGAAGAAGATGCCGTGACTTTGTTTAGTCAGCAGAAATTAGCTGGTATGAAACCAGATAATGTGACTTTTCACGGCTCATTAGTCAATCCGCTAAATAATCCTGTTTAGATAGAGGCAGCAGTCTTCATGCCTATACGATTAAATTATGGTATAAAGCACATTTATGGAAGCATCGAAGATGACCATCGGTGTCAAATATTCAAAGGTCAATGCTGTATCATGGAATGCAATGCTTTTTGCATTTGCCCCTCTTGTGCAGGGTAGAAAATCTCTCTTGCTTTTCAACGGGATGAAGTGTCAAGGTTTTGTGCAAGATGAAATTGCAATATTCGTTGTTCCTAAAGGCTTCATTTACTCTAGGTTACCGGAAGATGGCATATGCTTATTCAATGAAATGTAGCCAATATATGGAATAAAGCCAATACTTGAGCATTTACTTGCATGGCTGATCTCTCTGGCAGGGCTGGTCTTTCGTGTGAAGCCATGAACCTTATTAAAAGTGCCCCTTATCCACACTTACATCTTCTTTGAGGAGTCACTGTCTCTAAATCAAGTGGGGATTTGAGTTTTGGCATTTTGGCATCAAAACATTTGCTGAACTTAGAGCCTGAAAGGTTTGGTCTTATATGCTTGTTTCATAAATGTATGTTAGAGAAGGAATGCTAGATGAAGCAGCCAAAGTTAGAACAGCTATGAATGGCTTAGAAGCTAAGTAAAGAAGTAGATTTAGCCGGATTGAGATAAATAATAAGGTCCTTCACTTTTTGGCAAAGAGGCAAAGGCCATCCAAGAAGTAAAGAAATTTGTACAAACTAGGATGATGAGATGAAAATAAAGTTTGTTGATTGAATGTATTTCCATTTGATTACAGATCCTATTTAAGTACCAAACAGCTAAAGTATCATCATTCTTCTAGCTTCATGATACCTGGCATCCTTTATGAAGCAAGGATCCGCACTTCACTTGCGAGTGCTTCTGGGTGTTCATTAACTTACCTTATTTTCACAGCTTCAGAAGTTATGCGGTGATGCACATTTTCAGGATCTGCAAGAATTCAGGGTACCTTGCTAATGCATTACCATTTCTTTATCCTTCGATGTGATTTGGGATTCTAAATTTGATCCTTAAAGTGAAACTCTGATGCTCGAGTGAATAAGATTTAGCATATATGCTGGGTATATAATCTTGAAAATGTTAATATTCCTTCTTTTACATGTGTGAAATGTTGAATAGTTGAGATATTTAACTTTCATCGTTTCAACAATTAATTGATCG